>ML296624.1:42796-130603 GCA_005239495.1 Nicotiana undulata
AAATATATATATATATATATATATATATATTTCTTTTGGAGCTTGAATAATTTCATGTGAACACTTTGAGGTATAGGACCTACACTCAATGTACAACCTTATCAATTTCCAACTTGACACCACACCCCCAATTTAGGATTTTAGCCTCATTCTCACTGTTCAAGGAGGGACGGGTTCAAAGATGGAATTATTTTGCAAAAGGGGAAAGGTTTGTAATAAGGTGGCCAAAGAAAAGGTTAAAGGCTCAAATGGGGTGACTAGTGATAATATCTATATAATGGGTGGCTCGAAAGGCTAAAGGGGTTTTTCAAATAACACAAAGAATGCCTAAGGTCATTTCTCCAACCAAACGTAATTATCATTAGCATTGAAAGACCAACCGGGCAAGTTCTAGATGATAGAAGCAAGCACAAGATTTATTTATACAGACACTAACACACATGACACATGAATTAATCAAGACAAATAAATTTTATTTTCTAATAGGAGTCTAGAGCAATATTTTTCAAACTAGTGGGAAAAGGGTCACTAAAAGAGCCAAAAACTTATTACAATAATTATTCTTCACCATGTAACTTACTTGTTTTAATTCAAAACCGAAATTTGGAGGGGTATTCTTAATTCACATTTCACATACAAGAGGCTAGTTTCGTTAGTACCAAATAATCCAAAAGCCTCCTCCTAGAAAAACACGACTAATTCCCTTAAGAAAGTTGTCACGCCATCTATCATAGGGAAAAGTCACCCGGTTCACTTCAAAAATATTCCTTGGGAAAGAACTGTAGCATGAAGAAAACCCAAGGAAGTACTACTAAGGAAATAAATAAAAAAATAAAAGAACAAAACTACTAATAAAAAAAACTAGAATAAAAGCAACTACTGCTAATAACACCAAGCTACTAAAGAAAATAAATAACGAAAGAAAAATAACAATAAACTAATCACACCAAGCTCAGCCAGAGCACATGATATCACAAAATAAGCTCGGCAAGGGCACATAATATCCATAAACAACAAAGAAGCCCGGCAAAGGCACATAAACAAAGTCATATTATAGATACAATGCTCCTAAAGCCACCCCAACTAAAAACATTGTAGTGTCCCTACTGCACAATATCGAATGTAAAGAACATAGTTTGAGGGTCTACCTGAGGTCTGCATCAGACTAGAAGACTGCATGAGAAAAGGATAATAAGTGCTGCTGATAACTCTCGCCATCAACATCATCACCATCTATCATGAACGAGTAGTCCTCACTGTCCTCATCATCCGCAACCGGTATCTGCTTGCTCGGCTGACCCCACTTGAATATAGCCTTGATTCCTCACCACACTTTGACCAGAAGTTTTCCTTTCTTTTTGTTTTTCTCTTTTTCCTTGTCAAAGGCCGACTTAAGGTCAACATGCGCCTTGGCCAAATTGGTATAGGCGGTATCGAGCTGGGCAACAGATGCTGCCATCCTAGTCTGCGTATCGAAGTAAGTCTGCATCTTAGCTCTGGAGCAATAGTCAGGCGGAGGCTGGGAGTGGGAGGGCCCACTAGGGAGCTTGGACACTAGGTCCCGAAGGGTTGCAAACTGGGAGTTCATCTCCCCAAAAGGTCCCCCAGCTGGAGCGGTCTGTGAAGAAGATTGCTCACCTACAGTAGTCCCCATTTTCCTCTTCTTACTTTTCAGCACACTACCTCTACCTGTCACTCTCAGTGGGTGGAATGGATTGTCTGCCGGTATCCAATGATCTCCCTCCCGTTCATCAACCTGTGCACACCGACATAGCTCTGTAATCAACGATGGAAACATCAAAGACGTACCATTTAGAAGCACGTATTCCTTTAGCTCTCGCACAATGTAGTGGCCGACATTCACAGGGATGTCATCCAGGAGCAATCATCAAAGCCCTGGCATATGGGACATCAGACACATTCCCCGAGGGGGATACTCTGCTCGCGATGATATATAGCCACGTCTTTGCTTCAGCAGTAAAATCACCACACTTGATGCCTCTCTTCTTGGTAGCCCAGCTCATTTACCCTATGACCCAGAGGACACATCTTTACAACTAGCCAATCACCATTTTCACATGTGTCTTTTTCTTGCAGAGGCTCGAGTGGATGATTTGGGAGCCCATAGAAATCATTTATCTCTTCAGCACCAAATTTCACGGTCTTTCCCTGTATGGTGATTTCATGGTTCAGGAAGTGCGTCCACCTCAGGTTGGCATAAAATTCTCTCACCCACTCCTCATTGGCCTTACATGGATTGGGAGTGAAGCAGGTCCAGCCGCTCGAAACTAGACGGCCATAGAAATCAGGAAGGAGCTCCGCTAATTTGTCCGTAGCAATCCCTTTCTCAAGTATGAGTTTCTTTGTGCGGAGATCATCATAATACCGTCTCTGGCATGCAACAGATAAGAATTTGGAAGTATCAAAGTTCTACTCAACATTTTCTTTAATTTCATGGCTCAATGGGGGATTGTATGTCATGTTTGGATCCATTTAAAGCTCAAAGTACCTTAAAAAAATTAAAAAGAAGTTAGTCAAGTAGTAGAACCTTGTTAAGAAAGTCAAAACACTGCAATTAGGCCAAAGAACCAGGCTGAACAGGTCCGGGAAGCCCCTGATGCAAGCTCACTGGATTGCTGGAATTTGCCAGTTTCCGCACTTGTGGAACGTCAGTCACAGGTGCGGTTGCGCATCTGCGGAAGAAAATGCGCACCTGCGGAAGTTGCACAGTGTACAAGAGGTCGCACCTGCGAAGAAGGGATCGCAGGTGTGAAGCCGCATCTGCGAAAAATGTTTCGCGCCTGCGGAGTTCGTTCATTTGTTCAAATGCCCAGAAACTTTTGTGGTTATTTTCAATTGGGGCATGATTTTAGCAACTAATATGTATTAAAGTTCCAATTTAGTATACCAAATTGACCTCTAACTCCATTAACATTGAATTTTTGGCACCTAGCTCACAATTTTCTTTTGGAAAATTCTTTGAACATGTTGCGGGCCGTGTATAATCGTTTCTTTTTCACAAAATTTTGGGTACTCAGATTCCCCACAAAATGTTGTTTCACGGAAGCCAGCACACACTAACCTATTCTCAATCAAATCCTCACCCTAAATCCGAGGGGTTGTGAGAAAAAGGGGTAACTGCCATGGACGACTTGAGAGAAGAAGAAAACAGAGCAGGGAAAACAAAGAGAAAACAGAGAAGAAAAAGAGAGAGGATCCAAGAGACATTACTTGGGCAATTTTGTGTGAGATCAAGCCTTGCTTGAGAGATACGAGATGAGAGGAACATAAAATATTCTTTTTTTCTTTCTTTGAATTTTGGGAATGAAACACATTGTCCTGATGAATTAAGGGTTATGGGAGTTTTATTTGCACAAATTTTGCACCTGCGGAAAAAGAGACACGCCCTGCGGGGGCGCACGTGCGTAAAATCCATCGCACCTGCGCTGCTATTTCTGCTGCTGCGGGCATAACTACAAAGAGAGGTAAATTGATAGTACTTTATTCTTGAAGGAAAAAGGTAAAGATCTCTTGGTAGTTCAGATATATGTAGATGACATAATCTTTGGAGAGCCTTTTGATAAACTAAGTAAAGATTTTGCTAAATTAATGAGGAGTGAATTTGAAATGAGTATGATGGGTGAGCTAAATTTCTTTTTAGGATTACAAAGTAAACAAAATTCAAATGGAACTATGATCCATCAACAAAAGTATGTGAAAGAATTTCTTAAAAGGTTTAAAATGGAAGATTCCAAAGAAATTGATACTCCTATTGCAACAGCCACAAAACTAGATGTAGATGAACCTGCTTCATCTGTTGATCAAAAGTTGTATAGGGGAATGAATGGATCATTGTTGTATCTTACTGTCAGTAGACCTGACATTATTTTTAGCGTAGGGCTTTGTGCAAGATTTCAGGCTAATCCAAAGGAATCCCACTTAACTGCTATGAAGAGAATCTTGAGATACCTAAAAGGCACCACTGATCTCTGTCTTTGGTATCCAAAAGATAGTAACTTCGATCTTGTGGGATATGCTGATGCTGACTATGCAGGTTTTCTAGTGGATAGAAAGAGCACCTCAGGTATGGCACATTTTTTGGGCTCATCTCTTGTGTCATGGGCTACTAAAAGGTAGAATTTTGTAGCTCTATATAGTGTTGAGGCTGAGTATGTGGCTGCAGCCTCATGTTGTGCTAAGTTATTATGGATTAAACAACAATTGATGGATTTTGGAATAGAGGTTGGATGTATCCCTATCTTTTGTGGTAACAATAGTGCTATCTGTATGACAAATAACCCCGTTCATCATAAAATAACAAAGCACATAGATGTCAGACACCATTTCTTAAGAGACAACTATGAGAAATGATTGATCTCTATTGAATTTTGTGTTACTGATAAACAGATTGCTGATATCTCTATAAAAGCACTAAGTAGAGAGCATTTTGAAATGAATAGGTTATAATTAAGGATGATTAAGATCACCTAACTGAACCAATTCAAAATGTAAATGAAAAAAAATGAAAAAAAATAACAATTTTGGCTAGAAATTCTGAGATTTGTGTAAATAATCAGATTAATTGTTGCTCAGTCTCATGCTATAAACAACATACTCTTTTGCCATGTTTTGATATGATTCATTGGTTACTAATGATGTTTTTCCTATTGTTGAAAGTTGAGGCTTGATCAAGAGGTTTCTTACATGATGAACCTGGTTCATCTGAAAGGCGAGGTATGTGTTCTCCACTATACACATCTTGAAATATTAATAGTTAATCATGAGAAGAACTCTACCTAAAACAAGATCTTTTCAAAATCTAGACTTCATCCTATTTTTGAACCAGTTCCGTCACCTCTTTGAATCCCATCAAATTAAAAGCGTAGAAAATAGGGTAGCAGTAACCATCATCTCTAACTGACATTAACAGAAGTGATTAGACTTCTTATTGACCCAAAATACTGTCGTTATATATTAATTACCCACCCCCTTTAAAACCCCCATCATCATCACTTCTGTAAGCCATCATCAACTTCATAACCGTCGAAACACTTTTATCTCTCTACTCCAAAACCTTGATCACACTTTTCTTTTCTTCTTCAACTCAAAATCAAAATGGTTTATACTCCACCACCTTCTACACCATATTCGACCTCTTCCTCCACACCTCAATACATTACCACACCCTTACAATCTAGCTCCACCCCATCTCAATCCCATCCCACCATCCCTCAACAAAATCCCATTATGTCTCAACCAAGCACCACCGTTCCTCAACCCATCCCTAATCCAGAACCAAGGAGAAAGAGGGTCAAAATGCTTGCCAGAAAAACAGTGGCTACTGGCTCTCTCGCTAAAAAGTTGAATGCTAAACTTCAATACGGTTAGACTCAAGAATCAAAAAATTCTAATGACTCCTTCAAGTCAGCAATTGAGGGGAAAGCAACTGGTTCATCTGATTCTGACTAGGTATCATCTATTCCAAAAACTAGGTTTGTGCTTGAGCCTGAAATTTCTGAGAATAGGTTTGTCTTGATTGGGTCTGTAATGGATGTGGAGGTACCTGATAGGCAACGACGGGGTGGTAAAAATTAAATTGAGAAAGAAAATTAGAGAGAGGGAGGCATGAGTAATGTGAGGGGAACATGGGAAGAAGCTACTCCGTTGGCTATTTGTGGCACTGAACCAGTAGTAATAGGAGAAGGGGACAAGGAGTTAGGGGGAAGTGACTCAGGCGAGGCTGCTGAGGGGCTAGCAAATCTTGGAAAAGCTACAGATGAACTTGGTTCATCTATTGAGGAGACCTTATCAGATCTTATGAAGAAGGTAGGAGAGAGTTATAAACCAAAGAAGAAAAAGACTCCAAAAGCTAAGAAGGCTGAAACTGCAGGAGTAAGTAAGAAGAGAAGCCACTCCCTCTGTTGATTCTGAAACCCCTCTTCCAAGAGGAAGAACTACAAGAAGTGCAATTAGGCGGAGTGGGGAAAAGTTACAAAAAGCTTTGAAGGAGAATAAGAGAAAGAGAGAAGAGAAGGGTAAGGAGAAAGTTGTTGAGCCTGTAGAGGCTGTTGAGATTGAAGGGATGGACCTGGTCCAGCAAGAGGAACAAATGGCAGAAGTTGAGGTTCAAACCCCCAAACCAAAGAAAGACAAGACTTCTTCTAAGAAGTTTGCATCTGTGTCTGCTGCACCCTCAATTGTGGCCAAGAGAACCAAGTCTACAGTAAAATCAAAGAAAGTTCAAATTGATGAAGAAGAGGATTGGAGTGCTGAAAAACAAGAAGAGGAGTCTGCTGGAGAGAAGGACAATTTGACAAAGTTTGGGAAGCGCACCATTCTGAAGGGGATATTGCTGAAAGATCTGGAGGAATCTGGCATGGTCTATCTGATGGATAAGCTGGAGGTGTGGGGCTGGAAGGACATGGTCCTTCAATTGGATGGGAGGCTGGCTAGAAGTGAGATAGTTGAGTTCATGGCCAATGCTTTAATCAAGGATGGCAGAGTCTCTATCCACAAAATTTCTTTTGATGCCATAGAACTGGGAGAAGTGCTTGGGATTCCACCTGAAGGCTATGATGATTACACCAGGTAGAAGTGGCCCAACTTGGATGCTCTTCCTACTGTTCTGCAAATTACAAGAAGGTTCTGTGACAATGATGATGAGGTTGAACCAAGGACAGTCTACAAGAGTGAGATGAAGCCCCCTCACAAGGTGGTGTTTGAGTTCATTAACAAGTGTGTACTGCCAAGGCAGGAGAGAAGGCACATAGCAAATTACATGGACTTAGTTCTCATGGAGTGCCTGGACAGTGGAAAGTAGATTAACTGGTCGTACTTCATCATTCAATTGCTGGACAGGGTGGTAAATGGTTACAAAGCTCATGTCATTCCATATGGCTTTATCCTCACCACTGTACTTGCTCACTACAAGGTGCCTTTGAAGAAGGCAGAAATGGCCACTGTCAAGGATCACTTTGACAAAAATACTCTTCTGGCTTGTGACTATATCGTCAATGTTCCTGAAAATGAACCTGGTTCATCCAGGAACACACTTGTGAACAGCAAAGTCAGAGCACTTCTGCAGGAGGGTGGGGCTAAGGATGCAGAAATACTTAGGATAAAGAACCGCCTGACAGAGGTTGAATCTGAGAGGGATGCTCTCAGAACTGAGCTTGCTAAATAAAAGGAGAAAAATGAAGGGATTCATAAGGATATTCTATCTCTTCTCCAAGCCAAAAACCCATCCTCCACCCCTTCCCAGCCTTAGTAGTCCAGCCTGCCTTTGAACCTCAGTGACCGAGATTAGGGATTTTCTTGTTTTTTTTTCTCATGGTGTTAACTGTTTTTATTTCTTGTTGTGGATTGTGGTTGAACAATGCTTTCTATCAATGAATTTTATTGTTTTTGCTCTTAATCATGTTTTTGTTTCTTTGATAGTTTGCATTCTTGGTTTACTATTGATGATTAATCCATGATTGCACTTGCAGTTGCTCAGTGGACAAGAGTAATTCTTATATATCTGGGATTTCTAACATTTTGCAACTTTTCGATGATGCCAAAAAGGGGAAGATGTGTTATATACTTTGAACATATGATAGTTATAACCTAATGTACCTGGTTCTTTATGATAAATGCTTAATACTCTAAAAAGTGTCAATGTTGGATTAAGTTGGTTACAGGCCTAAGCACAGAGTTTGTCATCATCAAAAAGGGAAATTTTGTTGGCCCAAAAAGCTGCATGGTTTTGAAGATTGACAAAGGAACTCAAGTTGAACCAAGTCCATCACTGAAGACATAGACACATGTAGTGTTAAAGACACGCACATGCAAGAGATAAACGAAATCTAGGAATTAAAGATATATCTCCTGATCGAAAAGATTGCAAAATGATATGTAGAATGACTCCTTATTAAGTAAGAACAGAATAAAGAGAAGGAAGGATTTAGGGAGTTGAGATTAACTAGAACTCTTCCACCAAGGAAGAGTAGCATCAGAATTCTAGTAAATCTCTTGTTTACTAATCCTATATATTGCTCAGTGTTCTTATTGTACAGGCACACACAAAAGCAGAAGCTAAGCAAGAATTGAGAGCAAAATTAGCAAGGCAATTTTGCAAGCAGTTCGTGTGAGAATTAAGTGTGCGACTCTGAAGCTACTTGAACCGGCTTAGAAGAACCAGTTCTATCTGTTGTCTTTTAGTCTAGTTTACTTGTAGTAGGTGATTACAACTTGTACCTTTTGAGCTTAATCTAGAAGCGTCTGTAATAGGTACTGTGTGTTTCAAGTTATAGCTCACTTGGAGTTTGTCGCAAATAACTAGAGGCTAGTTTGCCACAAAGGGATTAGAGGTAATCCTTAGGTTTACAAAAGAGTATTTGTAAATGATGTTTGGCTCATTTATGTAGTGAAGAGTTTGGAAAAATCTTACTGGGAAGTAGGTCATGGTTTTTTCACCTTTTGAGCTAGGTGTTTTCCATGTAAAAATCTCCGTGTTAATTAATTTCTCTATTTTTTATTCCGCAAACTGTAGGAGTTGGAACACATAGAAGAACCTGGTCCTTCTATAACTAGTGCACGCGAAAATTGGACACCACACAACTCACCCCCCCCCCCCCCCCCCCCCCCTCTTGTGTGGTATTGACGTTTAGAACATCAATTACTATACATAAGAAAGCCAAAGTACTCTCACCTAAAGAGTTTTGGTTGCCTATGTTACCCTACTGTACCAATACCACATAGGGATAAATTCAATTCCAGAACAACACCTCATGTATTTGTTGGATATCCTTTCAACACAAAGGGGTACGAGGTTCTAAGTCTAGCCACTAGGAAAATCCATATCTCCAGAGATGTGGTGTTTAATGAATCCATTTTTCCTTTTGGAGTTAATATGAACAAATCTTCTCAATCATCTGCCCCCTATCCAATTCCCTTCATTGAGTCTCTAAGTGAACAACCTTCTGACAATACAAATTTCACACAGACTCCTCAAAACTTGAGTGATCAAGGGAGTGCAGACAACACATCTGATCTTATGTCACCTACACATGTAGCTAGTCCATCACCCTGGAACACCTACATCTTCACCACCTAATACATCATCACAACACCACACTGAACAGACCCATGAAGAACAAGCTCAATCAACAAGGCAGTCACAAAGAATTCACAAACGTCCTATCTACCTACAAGACTATGTTCATTCCCTTCCTCAATTGAAAACAAATTATGCCTCCTTAAATGCTTTATTTTATGTGAATCACCATATTGCCTCTGATCTACTAACTCCTGATAATCAGTCTCTTGTGAGAAATGTTTGTCATGACAGGGAGCCATCATCATATGAGGAGGCAACCATTGATCCTGCATGGCAAGCTGCTATGACAAGAGTTTGATGCATTATATTTCAACCATACTTGGGATTTAGTAATGTTGCCACCTGGAAAGTAGGAAATTGGTTGTAAATGGGTGTACAAGGTGAAGCATAAAGCAGATGGTAGTATTGAGAAGTTCAAAGCCAGGTTGGTTGTCAAAGTCTATACTCAGTAGGCAGGAATAGATTATAAAGAAACCTTCTCACCAGTTGTAAAGATGACAACATTTAGGGCCTTAATAGCTACAACAGTTAAGAAGGGCTGGTCCATCTCACAATTGGATGTGGATAATGCTTTCCTCCATGGGGACCTCAATGAAGAGGTGTATATGCAAGTACCACCTGGACTAGTTATAGAAAAATCAGGTTTAGTTTGCAAGCTGAACAAATCTCTCTATGGTCTGAAATAAGCAAGTAGATAATGGTATGCAAAACTGACTGAGGCAGTGTGCTCAAGGGGCTACACACATTCCATGTATGACTACTCACTCTTCTACAAAAAGAATGGAGATTCATAAGTATATGTTACAGTGTATGTGGATGATGTGTTATTGACTGGGACTGATCAACAAGAGATTTCACAACTCAAGGCATTCCTACATGAATAATTCAAGATCAAGGACTTAGGACAACTTCATTATTTCCTGGGATTGGAGATTATGTATAAGGATAATGAGGTCATTATATCACAAAGAAAGTTTGTGTTAGATTTGTTGAAGGAGTACAATTGTCTGGAACACAAGGCTTGCTCTTCACCTTTATATCCCACTATAAAGCTAAAAGCAAGGAAGGGGCAATACTGCAGGATCCCACTTACTACAGAAAGTTAGTAGGCAAACTAAACTTCTTAACCAACACCAGATTGGACATAGCATACAGTGTTCAACACTTAAGCCAGTTCAGGAAGGAGCCCATAGAACCTCACCTAAAAGCAACATTTCACTTGCTAAGATACCTAAAGAAAGATCCTACCTTGGGAATTTTCATGTCAAAGGATGAGGATCACACAGTTAAGGCATATTGGGACTCTAATTGGGCAGCCTGCCAAGACTCTAGGAGGTTCACAGGTTATCTGGTTCTATTAGGTAACAATCCTATTAGTTGGAAGTCTAAGAAACAAGAGACCATATCACTATCTTCTGCAGAAGAAGAATACAAGGCTTTGAGGAAAGTTGTGGGAGAACTGGTGTGGCTAAGCAGATTGTTTGAAGAATTAACTTTCCATTTTCTTTGCCTATTTCAGTCTTCTGTGATAACCAATCTGCTTTGCACATTGCAAACAACCCAGTATTTCATGAGAGGACAGAGCACATAGAGGTAGACTGTCATTTTGTGCGTGATCAACTAAAAGCAGGCTTAATTTCTCTCCATCATATCAGAACAGACAACCGGCTTGCAGATATCTTAACTAAAGCCTTGACGGGGATCAAACACAATGCTACATTGGGAAAGTTGGATGTGTTCACCACACCTCCAACTTGAGGGGGGGAGGGGGAGGAGGTGTTAAGATTAATTATTTATATTGATCAGTTAGTTAGGAGTTAGTGGAGTCATTAGTTAGTTAGAGCTGACAGTTGTACCAATCAGCTAATTAGTTAGAAAGCTAGTTAGCCGACATAGTTAGTTAATTAGCTCTTAGTTGTTCAATTGTATATAGTGGAGGTTCCACTCATTTCTTCTTAATTCAATTGAGAAATTCTGGAAAGTTCTCTCATCTCTTTCTCTTCTCTTACTGTGGCCTTTCATGGCGTGAAGGTCACGACTCTCTCACCATAGAAGCTCACCGTCGACGCTCATCGGAGCTTTGAATTACTGTTCCATTGATAAATTCTAATAATATCAAAAGCCTTTCCAACTATTCAAGGGTTAATTTTCAAATATCATTTTAAAAGCTTTTTTGTATAAAAAATTTAAGAAAAGAAAAACAACGTAAACGATCCCCAAATTCTGTTGTGGGAAGGAAGAATTCTTTAGATCCGCGTAAAATGATGTGGTTATTCTATCAAGGGTTTATATCAGATTCTAAAAATCCATGTCTTCCCATCTAAAGCACAACAAAGTAAAACAACATTGACATAACTTCGAAAAGCTTGCCTAAGTGTAAATTAAGCACCATAACTGAGATTTTCTACTTCTTTTGCAATCTGATTCGGGTGTCTACACTCTTCAATAGAACCTACTTGAATCTATCACAAGGGAACTAAAATAGTTGTATGTTCCAGCTGCCTCCATGTTATCAAACTTAACTTCGATTCTTTTCAATCTAGTGTACTTGCCTCTGCAGTAAACTAGTGAATTTAGTTTGTTAATAATATAATCTACTAAGGAGAAAAGGTCAAAAAAGGAGCTTCTCCCCGCCCCATCCCACTCCAGAGATTAGGCAGAGACATTAGAATAAACCTGTACTCGTCGCTAACTTTGTCTGGGAACACAACAACAAGATGAAATTCCTCTAAGTAAGGAGATTTCATCTTTAACTACCCTTTTCGCTCACTTGACTTCTAGGAGATCTCGGATTCACATTTCCTCCCAATCTCTTGGCCGTGCGTGGGAGGGCTGCTTGTTTCTGGCATTTCCTATGGCTTTTCTTTTGACTGCATAGTAAAAGTAATTTTACGGTGATGAAGTATGATATAATTAAGCATGCAGACATCATCAAACTCCCAAATACGTTGATGATCACTCTAATGGACTAAGAATCATTCCACGTGATTATACGCTGGAACCTAGAAAGTAACAACTCACATTCTAAGACTACATGCCACACGAGAGAGAGTTCATGGAACTTCAAATAACAACAACATACTCAGCAGTATCCCACGCTGTGGGGTCATGGGAGTGTAGTGTGTACGCATACCTTAACCTACCTTGTGAGGGTAGAGATGTTGTTTCCAATAGACCGTCGGCTCAGGAAAGCATAAACACCACATTAATGAAAATATAGACAAGAAGGGACAACACCAAAAATCCATATAATAGCAAAATAAAAACAATAAGATAGTAAGGTGATCAACAATGAAAGAAAACAACGGTTAGTCATAAAAACTTACTACCAACTGAAAGCGGGACTGCTTGTCAATACTACTATTATGAACACTCTAGACTACCTATTCTACTACCCTAATCCTCGATCTCCACACCTTCCTATCAAGGGACATGTCCTCGGTCAGCTGAAGCTACGCCAAGTCTTGCCTAATCACCTCTCCCCACCTCTTATTTAGTATACCTCTACCTCTCCGTAGGCCCTCCAATATCAACCTCTCAAACCTCCTCATCTGGGGCGTCTCTGTTCCTCGTCATATGACCAAACCACCTAAGCGACGCTTCAGCAAGGTTTGAGTACTAAAGTGAATCTTAGTACAACCTTTCACCCGCAGACAAACGGGCAGGCAGAGCGGACTATTCAGACGCTTGAGGATATGTTGCGAGCTTGTGTTCGTAACTGTAGGGGTAGCTGGGATGATCATTTGTCGCTCATAGAATTTGCCTACAACAACAATTATCATGCTAGTATCCAGATGGCACCGTTCGAGGCTTTATATGGTGGTAGATGTAGATCTCCCATTGGGTGGTTCGAGATTGGAGAAACGGAGTTGATAGGTCCAGGCCTCATGCATTAGGCTATGGAAAAGGTTAAGGTCATTACAGAACGGTTGAAAACTGCTCGGAGTCATCAAAAGTCTTATTCGGATGTGCGTCAAAGGGATTTGGAGTTCAGAGAAAATAATTGGGTATTCTATAAAATTTCCCCTATGAAGGGTGTAATGCAGTTTGGTAAGAAAGGGAAATTGAGTCCTAGGAATGTCGGACCGTACATAATCATTCAGAGGATTTGTCAGGTGACTTATAGGCTAGAACTACCTCCAGAGATGTCTTTAGTGCACCCGGTGTTTCATTTATCCATGTTGAAGAAGGCGGTTGGACATTCGTCGCTTATTGTCCAGTTGAGACTATTGAGGTCAATGAATAATTGACTTATGAAGAAATTTCAGTTGCCATTCTTGTTAGGCAAGTTCAAAAGTTGAGGAACATAAAGATTGCCTCCGTGAAAGTACTATGGCGGAACCAGTAAGTTGAAGAAGACACCTGGGAGGCCGAGGAACAAATAAAGAAAAAATACCCTCATTTGTTTGAACATCAATGTATTTACAAAGTTGTGTTCTATGAAAATGCTAAGAGTTTACCTTCTATGAATTTTGTATCATTTGTACAGTTGATGTTAAGGGTGTTCCTTTTTGGTGATATACTGCTCATAAAGCCACAATTGCCATTGTTTTTATGTTATGTTGCGTCATTGGTTCATGTATATGTTGTTAGGGTTGGTTTGTGGGATTCTCTGACAGGTGGATAGGCCCAGTTACAGGAGAAACTTTGGCGAACATTTTGGAAATTTGGGGAGTTAGTCAAATGTTTAGAACTGTGGGTGTGTGTTATAGCAGTTGAGTCACATTGGTTTCTAATGGAGGAATTGGTCCTCACTCGAGGACAAATGATCTTAAGAGGGGGAGGATGTAAGGCCCCGTGAGATTTCACCTAAAACACGGGGTTTAGTAATGTAGGGGTAGACTTATGCATTGATGATTGTAGAATAGTGCGTTGGGAAGTAGAAGAAAACATTTGGAAGTGCAGGACGTTTCTGTGGTCCATTCTACGGTCGCAGAACTGATCTGCGGATCGCAGATCTTCCGCAGACTGAAGTAGAAAAATAATCTGGGCAACGTTTTGGACCATTATGCAGCCGCATAATCATTTTGCGGGAGCATACCCATCGCAGATCCCGCACAAAAATATTTTGGAGGAAAGTTCTGCGGCGCATTATGCTATCGCTGACGAGCACAAAAACGGTGTATAAAACTTAGGCTCTCTAGTAAAAGATAGTATATTATTAAATCGTCTCCACGTGGATTGGTTTAAATAATATTTTAACAAAACTTCAGCTCAACACTATCCGGGATAATAAACCCGTGATTGATGTTGTTATCGACTACAAATAAAACTAAGATTATCTATTGTAATAATCTAATGGAACTTTACTGACTAAGGATCAATGATTGAATATCAAGGTGAGAAGTAAGGGTTATGACAAGATACTTCAACTATTGTTGCGGGTAACTCTAGGTTAAGTTCATTCTTAACTTTTATTGACTCCTTCGATTTCAACAGATGATTAGGCTACCTTAGGGATTCAAACTCTTCTTCTGAATTAATGAGAGTTCTCTTAATCAACCTAACAACATGTCCTATGAACATATGCACAAACGCAGTGAATGAATGATCTTTTGAAGAACACCTTGATTATTCTTCTAAACTAGGCTAATTGATAACTCTCTAAACTCTTTCGATTACCTAGAAGAGGCGTAAAATCAACCTAAACGATATGGCACAATGCAGATTGAAACAACACTTCTCTTTCGATCAAAGTAAAACCACAATAAGCCTTGCAATTCAATTAATAACTCATTCAATGAATTTGGGCAATCAACAAAGAGTAAAATCCAAAACAATAGTCAATTCACAACATCTGTCAATAACCCTAAGCAATATTACTCCATAATGAAAAAGTATTCATCACAAGAGTATTATAATAACAAGAAGACATTACAATTCTCAAATTCAAATAAACTTCCGTATTGAATGAAATTAATCAAGTATTTTGCGTTTCCGCTGCTTCCTTCCTTCTTCTCGCCCAAAAGTTCCTCTCACAATCCCAGATACCCTCTTTTTATACAAGCTTGGCTTTATATAGGTCAAGAGGAGTCGCCTCCGAAATTACAAAATTAGACTTTGGAAATTTTCCGTACTGGACGTGCGCGGCCGCGCATCTGGGCAGGTGATCGCGCACTTTGGACAGTGTTTTGCTCTACTTGCGGCGCCAGTGCGCTCGCGCACCTGGATGTCTTCCTGCTCCATTCTCTGTTTCTCGTCGTTAAGTGCATTATTGTCCGTTGATCTTCGATTACGATCCCAACTTAATCCATGGGCTTTTACTCAGACTTCAAAGTTCTAGAATAGCTTGAATTAGCTCCACAACGTCATCGTAACTCGAAATCGCTCCTACAAAGCATAGAACATACACTCAGTGCAAAATATTACCATTTAAAGCTCAAACACTAGTAAAGTATAGTGAATAGAGTGCAATTAATGGCCAAAATACGCAATTTTAGCCTACCATCAATACCCCACACTTAAACAATTGCTCGTCCTCGAGCAATCACACTACGGTTCACTTAAAATACGACCTTTTTCAACAACTCTCAAGACTCATCACACCAAGACTCTTTAAAACAAATTAAGTACAATATTGAAAATCTTAACCTCAAACTTTGACTCAAAAGCACCACACATTATCTATAACCCGCTTACTTACTCTAACACAGAGGTCAAGCATTACCTTTCCTTCGTGAATCCAGTTCCCTCACACAAGCATGGAGAGTAATTCCACACATAAAAGACATTAAGAACAATTAGGAACTCAAGATAGAAAGAATTCACTCACTCTCATAAACAACATTCATATGCCACAATAGATGAACCATAGGCTTACCGTAGTGTAGTACACTACTAATTGAGCTCATTCAGTCAAGGATAAAGTAGGACTTTCGTGGTTGTAATGAAGGCTGCGGGACGGGTATGATACTTTTGGATATGAGAGTGACTACACCTCCCTAAGCACTTTTAATACATATACTTAACCATTCAAGACCCCACACTTATGTCAAACCATACTCCACTTTCACATCAATATATATATTTTAACTCCCTACTTCTTTAAGCACAATTACATCAAGGGTCACCACTATCAAAGAATATTTTGCACAATAATTCCATTTTTTTTTTCTCATTTCAAGTGGCTCTTACTTTTTCAAACTAGTGCACTTGTCTCCTTATTTCATTAGTTCCACTCAAAAGTCAAATCAACCACTCCACACTTCAACATTTAAAAAGTTCAAAACAATTTCAAGTGCTCATGGAAGGTAAAAGGTTCAAATAGAGGGTCAATTCAAATAAATGGGGTAAGGCTTGTAATGTGGTTGCCAAAGAAACAAGATTACATGCTCAAAGGTGTTAACTAAGATACATAACAATTAGGTGGATAAGGCATATAACTGGCTCAACAAAGAAATACCTATATCACTTTCAAGAATGAAAAAAAACTACTATTTTGCTTTGCAAACACATGTGACAAGTTATGGACATCGAATGCAATGCACAGAATGACACAAAACCTCACCCGCACATGGCACATACTCAATCAATGACGGACTCATCAAGACACTCTAGTCAAAGCAGTTAAGCAAAGTCAAGAACATACAATTTAAGGTACTTCTATGAGAGTCAAAAACTGAGCTTAAGCGTCCCAACTAGAGAACTCATTATTCTCAAGTCATAAAAGGGTCAATAGATGTTGCCTTCCATTCAAACCAGAGCTAAGGGTACCTACTCCTAACAAAATAAAATTAACTACACCCGGTTCAATCAAAACCCTTGAAAAAGAACCGTGGCACAAAAAGAAAAATCAAGGAAGAATTAATACACTACCTAACAATAGAAAATCTTTTTGTCTTTTTTTTTTTCGAATTTAATCCCTTAAGAAACCCGTCGAATGATATCCATCGTCGGAAAAAATAAAGAATTTTGAACTTTTTATGTATTTTTGTTTTTTCATCCATGCCTAACTACTGCAACTAACAACAACAAACTACAACTACCACATACAAATATTCTCCACCCCACACTTTAAATGGTGACATGTCCCCATGACACACAAAGAAAAATGCAAAGGTAAAGAAAACTCCCCTGATCAAGTCAGTCGGTGTCAGAGACAATTTCGGGGTCCAGATGACAAGCCCCATCAAGTGCACGCAATCATTCCATGATCTTCTTCTCGGATTTGTCATTTTTTGTAGCACGGGCATCCACTCGACCCTCCAAGTGAATGAAAGAGGTACGCATCCCCTTCATTTCCTGCTCCAAAATGCTCATTCTTGTTTCCCAACCGCCACCTGAAGTTACCCCAACACCCGACTCATGCGGTGGAGAAGAAGTGACATCCTCATTTCCCTCTTCGGGTGCATCATATTCCTCGTTATCCGCCTCAGGGAGCCCAGTAGGGTCGTTCCCGATGACAACTTTATTAGCCCAGAATTATGTTCGCGCTTGACTTTTCCATCCATGTCTATGTTTTTTGGTACTTGTGCCCCACGGCATAACCGAGTGACTAATGATAGGAAAAAGAACTCATACATGTGCAAAGGACAACGAATTAACATCTCGGCCTGAAGGATCTAAGCCACATCAAAATCGTGGCCATTGACAAAGCACCATATCAGAGCCGCCCGAGCACTATTCACCTCAGTGGGCTTCTTGCTTGCCTTGTGTTGGAATCGTTCCTGGGCTTCTTAGGAGACGAACTTGTTCTGATCATATGGGCGAGCAGATGCCGAAGCTCGTGACCGAGATGTGCTCGATTTACCACTTGTGGAGGCATGTGTGGTTTTTAATTTCTTGGATGGCGCCATAGTACCTGTAGCAAACCGCCAACTATTAGCTAATGAATCACATGGAGAACCAATACAGGTTATTCATACTTCACCCTTACATTTGGTCACAACATTACACGCACAATCTCATTGAGGCAATTACACAAACTATTAACAAGAACAGTTCTTCGGAACCCCCAACAAATCAATTTCAGTCCTAATTAGACTAAGGATACACCATTGTCACACCCAAAAACTATATGGTCAATCTCCATGGTGAAACTCGACTTCCCACCCCACAAGAAAAGGAGAATTAAAGGAGTGAAAACAAAAAACAAAATCTACTAGAACACAAGCAAAATAAAATACAATAAACTAAGAAAAGAGATAGGGAAAGCATCTAACTTATCTGAGGGGACTCGAGAGAGAAAACTCGTGAAGTTGGGTGAAGGGAGAAGATGAGGGGGTAGTTTGGTGTTGTTTGTCTTACAGAGAGGGGATGAAAGAAGGGCGGGTCAAATTAGGGTTGTATAGTGTAGGGGGGAGAAAGAGGGAAATTTTAGAATTGGGGGGTTTTGGGAGGGGGAAGTCCGAAATTAAAAGTGGAAAAACTTACCCGATGCGTGATTGGTGCGCAGTCGCGCACGTGAGGCAGTACACCGGTGAAAGTGCGTGACCAGGTGCACAGTCATCCCATCAGATGCGTGGTCGTGCACGTCCCGCATCATATAACGTTTCCTGTTGCGCGACCAAATACGCGAGGTGCCCCCCAGGTGCGCGATCGGGCACAGATACATTCAAAAAGGGTCTTTTAGACACCTTAATTCCTACCTTCCGCGCTTCTTGCACCTACCATATCATACTAAACATTAATTTCTATCTATTGTACACTATAAATAAAAGTGAAAAATCTAACTAATAGAAGAGTTAGGAGTAGTTCTGAGTTATAGTTGTTAGCTTGACTCAACCAGACATCCTCAACTGATTTTGATGCTCGAGGAATGCTGAGAAAATCCTCCAGCAAGATACGACTTTAGTATGTGCCCATTCACTGTGAAACTTTCCGTTCGGTCCTGGTTCTGGATCTCAATTGCCCCATATGGTGATACATGTTTCACCACATACAGCCCCGTCCATCTAGACTTAAATTTTCCGGGGAACATCTGAGTCTACTATTGTATAGTAAGACTCTGTCCCCTTCATCAAACTCCTTTGGCTTACTCAGACGATCTTGACACCTTTTAGTCTTTTCCTTGAAAATCCTCGCATTTCATACGCGTCCACTCTAAACTCCTCCGATGCATTCATCTGCGCCAACATGAATTCACCTGCAAGTCTAAGATCAAGATTAAGCATCTTAATTGCCCAATAAGCGTTATGTTCTATCTCAACAGTTAGGTGACACGATTTTCCATACACTAGTTTGAATGGTGAAGTCCCAGTAGTTGTTTTGAATGCAGTTCTATACGCCCATAGAGCTTCTTCCAACTTTACCGACCAATCCTTACGAGAAGCACTAACCGTCTTTCAAGAATTCGTTTAAGTTCACGGTTAGCCACTTCGACTTGCCCGCTAGTCAGGGCATGGTACGGGGTTCCTGTTTTGTGTGAGACCTCATACTTGGACATCAGTGTAGCAAACTGCTTATTTACAAAGTGTGACCCATTGTCACTGATAATCACTCTAGGTGTCCCAAAGCGGGTAAAGATGTTTTTCCTTAAGAATTCACACACCACCCAAGCATCAATGGTCCTAGTAGGGATTCCTTCGACCCACTTAGAGACGTAGTCAACAGCTACTAGGATATACTCATAAAAGTGTGACGATGCAAATGAACCCATGAAGTCAATGCCCCAAACGTCAAAAATTTCACATACCATAATGGTGTTGAGAGGCATTTCGTCCCTCTTGCTAATATTACCTGCCATTTGACACTTGTCACATGCAGCTACGTACCTCTCGCGTCTTTGTACAAGGTAGACCAAAAGAAACCGGCTTCCATGACCTTTGCTGCAGTGCGATTCCCACCATAGTATTCTCTAACTGCTCCATCATGGCAATGAGACAGAACACTTGCCATCTCACCTTGGCACACATCTTCGAATCACACCACCATTTGCATACAGTTTAAACAAGTCAATTGGGTCCAAAGTCAAACCGTCACTGTCTAATTTTGTCTCTTAGAAGTCAATCGTTTTGTTTGGTCCAAGTCAAGCATTCATGTATCCGTCCTTTATCTTCCCATATAAGTCTATTTCAAGATAATTATAAGCATAAAATACGGAGTGCCTCAATATATTTAGCAGAATTATTAGAATGACCTCACTTTCTGTTATTTTATTTGGTACTTGCATTTTAGTTGTGTTAGGTCGCAAAGTTAATTAAATATAGCACCAAAAGGTGATGGAAATTGGTTAAGGATGAAACAGTGTTCACACCAAACAAAGGAAAGAAAGTAAAACTGACAACTTTCTTGATTAAGAGTTAAGCACGGTTTGCTTGAATTAAAAAAATATTACGTAACGCGTATGTATTAATCATATACCCTTCCTGATTTTTTTTTCAGATTCAGAAAGTACGCAACTAAAATGATAGTCCAAATCGGTATCTTCTCATATAGTCATTGAGAAATATTCACCTTATAACTAGCTTTTGGAATTATATTAGATACAAGATTCATTTTTTAACATGGTATCAAAATCATGCTCACACTTGTAAATGTTTGTCGCAATGACGAACACCCATCTTATGTTATCTATATTTCAGTTGGCAGTCAAAGCGAATGAGAAGATGGTAAATATTCCACATTTTAATTAAGATATGGGTCACTGATCTGAGATCACTATATGTAATTTTGACAATGTTTTTTGTCTTTCTTGATAAGGTAAAATTTTGGACATTATCATCTCATAAATTTATCCCAGCTTCATTTCTTGCCACCGCATAATCGCAACATCAGAATTTTCGCATTACAGTCCTCGTATTGCAGTATTACTAATAGATGATCAATTCCTAATACTAGTATAATAGGGCATTTAACAACGATAATTTTAACCAACACATCACATTTCTATCATTAGCGCATGTTAAGATCATTTTGTTTGGTCACAAGATCAGCAATAGAATAGTGCAAGTAACAGAGACCTTAGGGTAGAAAATTGCAAATCATAACTGCTTAGTAATGCACGTCACAGTGGCTTTACATAACTTGATTTTCCCAAGACGCGTAACATTTTCAAATCCGAGGAAAGTGAACGTATCATTTATTAATGTTAACATCAGCTTAGGAAGGATAAAGTGTTTTGACAAACCTCCTCAGCATCTCCGACTCGTTTGCGTCCCCTACTTGCCCTCTTCGCCGATTGGTTTCTAATTTAGACTAGAATTAAGATTTTTGTTTCTTGTTTCACCATCAATAACGACCAATTGTAAGTATACAGGACACCAAAGAAACTATCGATACCACAAGTCTATGAATAACAATGTTGTATAGGATCCAAATCGGGTTCGTCTCCTGTGTGACTAATCGAGACTGAAGTACGATAGGTTAAAGTTCGATACAACAATAATAACAACAACAACAATATATACGTAGTAAAATTCTATTAGTGGGATCTGGGGAGAGTAGAGTGTACACAGATCTTACCCCTACCCCGAAGAGGGCAGAGAGGCTGTTTCCAGGAGACTCTCGGCACAACAGGAGCGACAATAATATCAGAAAAGAAACAAGAGAAAATGCATGTAGCAACAAAAGATACCAGAAAGAAAATAACCACAACAAATAAGTGAAAGGACAATAACACAAAACTATGCAAAACAACAATGTGAATACAACAAATACCACTAACAAACCTAAACGAAACTCTATCAGACTACCCAGTACAAATAGGGAAGAACTCTCGACTACCCCCTAGCCTACCACCCTAATGCTCGACCTCCACATGTTCCTATCAAGAGCCATGTCCTCGGAAATCTGAAGCCACGCCATGTCCTACCTGATCACCTCGCCCCAATACTTCTTAGGCCGCCCTCTACCTCTTCCCGTACCTGCCAAAGTCAACCGCTCACACCTCCTAACAGGTGCATCTAGGCTTCTGTTCCGCACGAGTCCGAACCATCTAAATCGCGTTTTTCGCATCTTATCGTCCACGGGAGACACGCCCACCCTCTCCCGAATATCTTCATTCTGAATCTTATCCATCCTAGTGTGCCCACACATCCATCTCAACATCCTCATTTCTGCTACTTTCATCTTCTGGATATGTGAATTCTTGACCGGCCAACACTCAGCTCCATACAATATGGCCGGTCTAACCACCGCTTTATAGAACTTACCTTTGAGTTTTGGTGGCACATTCTTGTCACACAAGACTCCAGACACTAACCTCCATTTCAACCACCCCACTCCAATACGGTGTGTAACATCCCCGTCGATCTCCCCATCTCCCTGGATAATTGACCCTAAGTACTTAAAACTTTCTCTCTTGAGAATGACCTGTGAGTCAAGAATGACTTCCACATCCGCTTCCCCCGTCACGTCGCTGAACTTACATTCCACATATTCCGTCTTAGTCCTACTTAACTTGAAACCTTTAGACTCTAGAGCCTGCCTCCATACCTCCAGTCTACCATTAACGCTGCCTCGCGTCTCATCAATCAGAGCTATATCATCAGCGAACAACATACACCATGGAACCTCTCCTTGGATATGGTGTGTCAGTGCGTCCATCGCCAGAACAAATAAGAACGGGCTGAGGGAAGATCCTTGGTGTAATCTCATAACCACCGGAAAAGGCTCTAAGTTACCTCCCACTATCCTAACCCACATCATAGCTCTATCATACATATCCTTTATCACCCTAATGTAAGCCACCGGCACACCTTTCACCTCCAGACACCTCCAAAGGACGTCCCTCGGGACCTTATCATATGCCTTCTCTAGGTCAATAAACACCATATGTAAATCCATCTTCCTATCCCTGTATAGTTCCACCAAACTCCTGATAAGGTGGATAGCTTCCATAGTAGAACGGCCCGACATGAACCCAAACTAGTTTTCCGATATAGACATCTCCCTCCTTATCCTCCCTTCCACCATCCTCTCCCAAACTTTCATAGTATGAGATAGGTTAAAGTTCGATTTTGAGTTATATTGAACCGAGGTGCGAAGTTATATCGTTGACCTCGTGACCCTGGTAACAAACAAAATCGAGACCAGACGTGATCGAGGGAAATTTTCCGAGATGAATAATAGAAGGACAAAATATCCGCGATCGGTTGTAGATCACGGCGGAAACCTCGGAACGTATCAAGGAGAGGCCGATTAATTAGCAGATCATCATGGGATATTATACCTTGTATAGAATTGTATCAAGAGTAGGACTCCTCTACTATTTAAAGGGGGTCTGATAATTTGTAACACACATTGCAATACGCAACACAAAGCAATATACTGTGATTTTTAGCTCTTATCATCTTGTTATTCTTTTCATATATCATTTGGAGGATTTTTTGGTTTGCGATTGATGGAACTCGAAAGCCAAGGTTGTCCAATTCGTGTTGTTTGCATTTATTCTTTTATCATCAAGTTCAATATCAACATGTTTTCTTAATTTGGATCAAGTTATATCACGTATCCTTAAAAACCGTATAAATTCAATTGTTATCCGATTTTTAGGGTAAACAGTTTGGCGTCCACCGTCGGGCTAAGGATAATAGTGATTATCTGGTACAAAATTTCATAACACACTATTTTACACTTGTTCTTTCGAGTATCTTTGATTCCAGGACCAAAATAGCGAACTCTTAGTCAGCACCCCTACAGGTGGACAATGATTTCGGTCACCATAGAGAAAAATGATAACATAGCACCAAGGAACGACGTACCTCCTATTGACCTCGATGGAGTTCCAACTATAGATCCAATTGACGTCAGCTCACATGTAGCCATCAACGCAAATTTGGCCGCAAATCCCGAGAGCAACGTCCGTAGGGATGCTCGATCAGCCGCTCAAAGCACACATGGCATCGAAGAGGGTGGGATCAGCATGTGGGTGATCTTCAAACTATTACAGGCTCAACAGGCATTGATAGCCCGACTCTAAAACCAGAATCACCCACCGAGCAGTATCGAGCCCCAGTCATCCCAGGAAATTATCCACGAGGTCGAATCGATTTCAAGGAAATGAAAGAAATAATAGGGGTTGATCCTGTAATCATGAGGATTCTCGAAGAACTGACAAAACGAGTTGAGTCGGGGGAAAAGAAGATCGAGGCAAACGACAAGAAGGTGGATACTTACAACTCCAGAGTCAATCAAATCTCGGGGGCACCGCCAATATTGAAGGGTCTGGATTCCAAAAAGTTCGTGCAAAAACTTTCTCCCTCCCCCAGTGCGGCTCCTAAATTGATTCCAACAAGTCCCGCATGCCCGAGATTCCTAAATACAATGGAACGACCGACCCAAATGAGCATGTCACCTCTTACATGTGTGTTATCAAAGGGAATGATCTAGAGGATGACGAGATCGAATTTGTCTTGCTAAAACATTTCGGGGAGACCCTGTCAAAGGGAGCTATGATATGGTACCACAATTTACCACATAATTCTATTGATTCATTTCCTATGCTTGCGGATTCTTTTGTAAAGGCACACGATGGGGCCATCAAGGTTGAAACTAGGAAGTCGAACCTTTTCAAGGTAAGGCAGAAGGACAACGAAATGCTCAGAGAATTCGTGTCTCGATTCCAAATGAAACGAATGGATCTGCCACCGGTCGCCGATGATTGGTCTGTTCAATCTTTCACCCAAGGAATCAATGTTCAAATCTTAGTGGCTTCGCGGCGGTTGAAGTAGAATTTGATAGAATTCCTTGCTGTTACTTGGACCAATGTGCACAATCGGTATCAATCGAAGAACAGGGTCAAAGACGACTAGCTTGGGGCTCCTTCCAGGTCCATTTATGCTATCAGACCCGTTGATATAATCAAGAGGGACAGTGATCGAGAACCAAAGTTGAACAGCAATCGGTACCAGCCGTATAATGGAGATCGTAGGAGCAACAGATTTGGGCGAAATCTCGTACGAAATGAAAGGAGGAAAGATCGAGGCTAGAGATCTTGAGGGTTCATGAGAAAGAACGACTTCGACAGGCCTATCGGACCTAAAGAAGCACCACAATTATCAGAATACAACTTTAATGTTGACGCAGCCGCCATCATATCATCTATCGGATGCATCAAAGATACCAAATGGCTGCGACTTTTACAAACCTATCCAGCCCAAAGAAATCTCAACCAAATGTGCAAATATCATGACACCCATGTCCACAAAACTGAAGATTGTCGATAGTTGAGAGAAGAAGTAGCTCGGTTATTCAATGACGGGCACCTTCGGAAGTTTCTGAGTGACCGAGCGAAGAATCATTTCATAAACCGGGATTCCAATAAACAAATAAGCAAGAAGAACCTCAACGCGTCACTCATATGATCATCAGAGGGGTCGATGTTTCCCAAGGTGTGATGTTAAAACGCACCAAAGTATCAATCACGAGAAAGAAACAAACTCGAGGCTACATTCCAGAAAGAACCTTATCTTTCAACGATGAGGATGCAGAAGGAATCATGCAGCTCCATAATGATGCACTGGTAATATCTGTACTCATAAATAAAACTTGTGCTAAAAGGATTCAACATGGATTGTGAAACTACTAAGGGAGAAATAATGTTACCGGTGAGTGCAATTGGAACCATCCAGGAGACCAAGTTTTATTTGATCGAAGGGGACATGAGTTATAACGCCCTGTTCGGGAGACCGTGGATCCACAACATAAGGGTTGTGCCCTCGGCCCTTCACGATATGTTAAAATTCCCAACACCAGAGGGGATTAAATGAGTTATGGGGAGCAGGCCGCCGTGAAGGAAATGTTTTCCGTCGATGAAGTGATTCCAATATAAACACTCTCAACGACAAAGGAGTCGATTTGGAAGCAAAACGGGAAGCCAAATGGCAATCATTGATGCCAGTCTCAACCCAACTGGATAGGCAGGGGAATGAAAAAGACGATGATAATGGGGGTCCCTCGATCCTTCATAGCCGCTGATGATTCCGACGCTACCAAATCAACGGTCGAAGAGCTGGAGCAAGTCATATTAATCGAACATCTGCCCGACCGAAAGGTATACTTGGGCACGGGGTTAACTCCCGAGCTCAGGAAAAAACTCATTAAATTTCTTATAGCTAAAGTGGATTGTTTCGCTTGGTCCCATCTCGACATGACAAGAATCCCACTAGAGATCACCACTCATAAACTGAGCCTGGACCCGAAATTCCATCCGGCGAAGAAGAAAAGTAGACCCTAGTCTGA
Organism: Nicotiana undulata; assembly: GCA_005239495.1. Taxonomy (NCBI): domain Eukaryota; kingdom Viridiplantae; phylum Streptophyta; class Magnoliopsida; order Solanales; family Solanaceae; genus Nicotiana; species Nicotiana undulata. Next base: position 69,015 of record ML296624.1, read on the forward strand.
GATCAAGCATGCCTTTATAAAGGACGAGGTAACTAAACTCCTTAAGATATGGTCCATCCAGGAAGTCAAATACCCAGAATGGATAGCAAACATAGTAGTCCCTAAAAAATGGAACAAACTAAGAATGTGTGTGGATTACAAGGATTTAAATAAGTCATGTCCCAAGGACTATTTCCCTTTGCCTAACATCGATCGCATTATCGATTCCACGGCCGGCCACGAGATCCTCAGTTTTTTCGATGCCTACTCCGGATACAACCAAATACAAATGAACCCGGATAATCAGGAAAAGACCTCCTTCATCACTAAGTATGGCACATACTGCTATAACGTAATGCAATTTGGGTTAAAAATGCTAGTGGCAGTTATCAACACCTAGTAAACCGGATGTTCAAAGAACAAATAGGGAAATCTATGAAAGTTTACATTGACAATATGTTAGTTAAGTACCTGCGAGCATTTAAAGCATTTGCAGGAAACCTAAGTATATTGAAGAAGTACAACATGAAACTGAATCCGAAAAATGCGTGTTCAGAGTCGGGTCAGGTAAATTTCTCGGATTCATGGTTCCAACCGAGGAATCGAGATTAACCCCGTCAATATCAAAGATATCAAGGATATCACGGTAGTGGACAACGTGAATGTCGTGCAAAGGCTAACCGAGTGCATAGCCGCCTTGGGGGCGATTCATCTCGAGGTCCTCCGACAAGAATCATCGATATTTCTCGTTGCTAAAGAAGAAAAATAATTTCACATCGACTCCGGAATACCAACGGGTCTTGGAAGAACTTAAGCGATATTTATCGAGCCCGCCACTGCTTCACACACCGAGGGCAGATGAATAACTATACTTGTATTTGGCAGTATCGGAGATAGAGGTAAGTGGAGTCCTACTTTGGGAAGAAGAAGGTACGCAATTTCTGATTCATTATGTTAGTCGGACCTTGGGTGAGGCTGAAACTAGATATCCCTACCTAGAAAAATTGGCGCTCGCTTTGTTAAGCGCCTCTAGGAAACTGAAACTGTACTTTCAATGCCACTCTATGTGTGTTGTGAAAACTTACCTATTGCGAAATATAATGGATAAACTTGAACTCTCAGAATGATTGGCCAAATGGGCCGTAGAAATCAGCGTGTACGAGATTGAATATCGACCCCGAACAGTCATTAAGTCTCAAATTTTGGCAGATTTTATGGCTGACTTCACGCCGTCCCTAATACTCGAGGTCGAAAGGGAGTTGTTGGTAAACTCGGGGACGTCCTCGGGAATCTAGACCCTCTTTATGGACGGTGCATCAAACGCAAAGGGGTCGGACTTGGCATCATACTGAAGCCGCCCACAGGCAACGTGGTTAGATAATCCATTAGAACTGTGAAATTGACTAACAACGAGGAGTAACCTAAGCTAGGTCCAAATCCCTCTTTTACCAGCTCCCAAATCGCCCAAGATGAAGAAAAGTTGTTCAAAAATGGTTAAGTCCCGTATTTAAAACAAACCTCACTGCCTACAAGATTTTTGCACCTCTGACTCGAGGACCGCACCTGCGGTCTCGCACCTTCGTGAAGATTCTCGCACCTGCGGAAAAGGGAAAGGGGGCCAGGCTTCGCACCTGCGGCTCCGCTTCTGCAGAACTGGGCAACACCCCCTAGGGTCGCACCTGCGAGGTTGGGGTCGTAGAAGCGGTCTCGCACCTACGACTAGACCACCGTAGGTGCGGTTGCACCAGATTTGGTGCACCAGCAATCTTTTGAGGCTTGTTTTTGGCCTCGCGCGATGTCCGAATGGCATCCGGGCCCGCTGGGACCCCGTCCAAATATACCAACAAGTCCTAAATCATAATACGGACTCGCTCGAGCCTTCGGAACGTCTGAAACAACGCTAAATCTAAAAATCATACCCCAAAACCTATTGGATCAAACTTAATAACTTTAAGTTCTTGAATTCGCTTTCAATACGCCGAACCTACCTATACTACTCGGAATGATACCAAATTTTGCAAACAAGTCATAAATGACATAACGAAACTATTCTCGGTCTCAGAATTCCATTTGGACCTCGATAGCACATAAACACCTTCCAAACCTAAATTTTTGAACTTAAGGCATCTTATTTCACTATTTGGCGCTGAAACGCTCTCGAATCATCCAAAACCCATTCCGAACATACGCCCAAGTCCGAAAGAATCATACGAACCTACCGGAACCTTCGAATATTGATTCTGAGGTCGTTTACTAAAAATATTGATCGAAGTCAAACTTGGCCTTTAAGTAACTAAGTGCTCCTATACCACTCCAAACTCCTCCAAACCTCGAACCACCCGTCCCTGCAAGTCATAAATCAGTAAAAGAAACTACGGGAAGTCTCATTTAGGGGCACGGGGTTCTAGAACGCAAAACAATTGGTCGGATCGTTACAGCCAGAATGGCCCGATACAGAAATTTACAATGGCCAAAACGGCCTCAAAAGAATGCAAAAAGAAAACAATAAAATTATCTAAAGGCTTAAGTGGCCTAGTCATATCCGGGGGAAGCGTCTTCATCCTCGGAATCTTCCCCGCCTTCAAATTCGGTTAAGCTCACGGAATCTTCCTCAGGAAAAGCCAGCTTCCGGGCCCTGGCCTCTTCTACTTTAGCATTCTCGATCTCCGCCAGTATGTCAAAGTTCTGAGCATGGACTCCCTCGAGGGATTCCCTTCGAGCTTGCCACCTTGCATGATCCACCATGATTTTGCCCTGCGCCCGAATCGCCTCAGCATCAACCTTGAATTGGGCCACTTTAGCATCAGCCTTGGTCTTGGCCATAGCCACCTCCGATTTGGCTGCCTCAAGATCCTTGGCCGGACTCTCTTGATCAGAAATGGCCGAGTTTAGCTCAGATTAGAGCTCCTCGATTTTTTTGGTCTGCACCAAGGTTTTCTCTTTTGCATCCCGAAGCTGGGCCTCGGCAGACACCAGTTGTGCTTGAACAGATCCTGTTTCCGAGGTTATGAAATCCATATTTTTCTTGAACTCCTCGACCTCATCTTGTATTGTATCTACCTGCGTCTAGAACTTCCCGATTTGTTCAAGCATTTGTCAAACCTGCAAGATCAGATCATTGGCCATTGAGTCCAGTTTGTCGTCACTATCTTCAAGTACTCGATTTACCTGCTCCGCCCACTCGGTATGCTCCTTCCGAGCCGCTTATAACTCGGCCTGAATCTTCTCACTCAGAAGCTTATAAGTGTCCCTCTTCTCAGTAAGCTCCCAAACCTTGACCTCATGTTGGCTAACGCCTCCCTGATTCGGAGAAAAGTCTCATGGTGCAGTAATAAGGCCTCCAAGCATAAAGAAATGTGTTAGGATCAGTTGCAAGTTTAAATTTAAAATACATAATAAAGGGACACTCGAATTTATCCGATTCAAAGCTTGTTGAGCTGCATTGAATAGGCAGTAGGGGTGGGCTTCGGTCGGTTAGTATGAAATTACGATTCGGTTTATTGGTTTTCGATTTTGTAATATTAATAATCAAACCAAGCCAAAGTATTTATGGTTCGGTGCGGTTTTTCAAGGTTCAATTCGGTTATTTCCGGTTTAGTTTTTTGTTTATTAACGGTGCTAAGATTTTTACGGTTATTAACAGTGATATCCACCTTGATAGTGTCGAGGTGGATAACTTATTGCATATAAACCATAAAGGAGATGAATCCAGTTGTGGCACTAAAAGTACAGATTATGCTTCACAAAGTCCCTCGTCCACAGGTAATACTTACTACTCGACATGAAATGAGTAAAACTACGAAACACTTAGATTCATAAGCATCTTACAATTGTTGAAGAAAAGCAAGAGTATAGGTATGGTAACTTCACCACAGGAGAACGACAAACAGAAAGAGACAATCTAAACCCATCAGTGAGATGAGTATGGCTGTATGGGAATAATACTTCTTCCAGAAGGCATCATAGTTTGAACGGAGAAAGAGCAGAACAATCAGAATCAGCAAGACATCAGAAGAAACCGATAAGAAATCTAACTTTGAATACTCAACGATTATTAACTTTGATTTTTCGAAAACCGAAACACTATAACCGTAAACCGCACCGAATACCAAAATTCAATAATCTATAAAGTGCACACCGACCGAATAACCGATTAAACCGACATAGAAAAACCGAAATTTATGGTTCGAAAGGTATTATGCCCACCCCTAATAGGCAGGGCGCATCCACCGCATCCATCACGGCCTGGTCTTCTTCGGTCACCAAGCACAGAAGTTAGCTAGAGACCCCTACGGGGGCAGAGAAAACACGGGCATCCTCCGGAATAGATAAAACTATTGACCGCCTTCGGTCAAGGTTAACACTCGGGGCCAGGAACCGATCCACCAGCTTTGGGCTCGAAGAATACACATTGGCCCGTGTTGATGGCACCTTCTTTGGCACCGATAAGTCACTAAGCCCGGTGACATCCTCTGAGGCAGTGGACTCCAACCCATCCAAGAAGTTGTGGATATCGGTCGCCCCCTGAGGCCCCTCGTAAGAATGGCCTTATAGCATACCGGCCTCGTGGATCATGGCATCTGAAAACTGAGGGGACTGATCAAGCCCAAACTCACACCACAAATAGGTAGTGAGGCGGTCGATGCAATAATAAACCCAACGTAGGTCAGGACCGAATCCACATGGAGTTAGAATTGAGATTAGGTATATTTAAGTGTGAATGTATGTTTTGACCTAAGTTACACTTCCACAATATTGGTTGTTGTTCTACTTCTACTTTGTTCTATTGTTTGCAACTATAAAGCTAAGAAACAATATTTTTGGTTTTGAGTTGTTTTTCAAATGATAAAAGGATCTAGGGTCGTGACTTCCACTTAGGTGGTTACCTAATGGGTTGTAAGCTCTAGGGAAATTTTTATTGGTCGGTATTGTTATATAGAAATCACACTCGAGTACTCACTTTATACCTCTCGGTAGTTTGAGTGATTTTGCCCAATTTGGATTTCTCAAGTCCAAATGGGTTGATAGCATCCATGGCAGCTCAACATCATTAAAGGAGAAGGATGAATCTCTGGAATCTTCAAGAAGGCCCATGACAAGGTCTCAAACAAAGAAATTTCAAGACAAGCATAATGGGCAATTAAAAAGTGTCCTATGATAGAAGAAGAGCTCCAACACAAGGAGGATCTTTGGGCCAAGTCTTACAACTATTTGGAGGCCCAAATTAAAGTCCAAGAGGATATGGAATGAGGCCCAAATATGCCCCAAAAATAGAAATTTTCAACAGCCCAAATAAGCCCAAAAATAGTTTCTAGAATACATAGTTAATAGTTGTTTTAATCTATGTTGACTTGCATTGGTCTATGTGTATGTTGACTACATTGGTATTAGTGTGGGTATGTTAAACCATGTACATTCGGACTAGATGTGGATATGTTAAATGAGTATTAATGTGACCTTTTCACATGTGAAGTCCTATCGGGATAAATATGATTGGGAACCTGATTTGGAATCAAGACCGATAGTGAGGTATATCATAAGTGATTTGTGTGTAGACAAGGACTATTAATATCATGGTTATCAATTGGATATGATAATAAATGTACGAGGCATATCATAAGTGATTTGGGGTAGAAGGAGAGACCTAAGTCTAAGTCAAGTTTGGAAATTATATGATAGACTAAACTTCCAAATGAGCACGCACAAGACCCAACTTTGCACGACCATATCTACATTTATATAATATTTTATGTGATGAAAAAGCTATCAAATGAAATATCCTTGAGTTTAGTTTCTAACGCTTCAAACCGTTTGTCATTTGGACCTTCCTACAAGAAGTTATGACCAAATTACCAAAGAGTGGCGGAGGGTGTGGGTGCGAAGCATCTGAGGCCGCGTCCGAAATCTGGGACTATAAACACAATTTCGGGGTCCATTTTCCCCTTTTCTTTTGGGACGAATTTTAGGGGTTTCCTCCACTCTCTCAAGACCTCCAACTCCTACCATCTTCAAGGCAAGAAATTCCCATTATCTTGATGTGAATTTCATCATTTATACACCAATATTGAGGAAATCTACACATAAAATACTTAGATCTTCAAGAGATTTCTTCAAGAACTCAAAGGAGGGTTTTGCAAGATTTCTTCAAAAAAGGTAATCATACACCCTTAGACTTACATGTATGGATTTATTAAAGGAATATGAGTATGAATAAGTATAGGAACTCTTGGTATGGTGATTGGAAGCCATAAGTTCCCAATTTAATTACATAACTATTGTAGAGATTGAAAGATGATTATTTAATGGAACTTTGTTGGTTGGGTGTGGATGGATGGTCATATATGTGATGTTGGAAGTTATAAATTGGTTAATCATGATGGTGGGATAAATTGTTGATGAATTGTGGTAGTTGGATGAGCTAATTATATGGTGATGAGATGTAGAGATTTATGCCTACAAGGTGTTTGATAATATTCCTAAACGACTTAAGTTATTGAATTTGTTACTAATATTGGATCCATTGGATGTTGTTATTGTAGATTGAAGGTTCTTAGTATTGTGGATCATTGTAGTATCACTAAGGGTCTAACTTGAGGTATGTGAGGCTAACTCTTTACGTTTGGGAATGTCTATGATTCTCCCTACGTCCCATTCATTATGACCATTACTAGTTTCCTCATAAAACAATTATGCCTTAGTTCCATGAATAGTCGTAGAACTTCTATTCTCTAGATGGAATAGTTTCATAATCATTCAATATTCTATGAGTTTCAATGATGACAAATCAACCTATTATGAATACACGTCTCAGTCTAGTCGTATTCAGTATTCGAGTATCATGTAACTCAATATGATTCAATATTTCAATATCACATATTGCATTCTTAATTCTAGAATCCAAATCCCTGAATGTTGAACACCTGTATTTGGGCCCGATATCGTAGTTTATATGCTTTATGCATATCTAGGCCTGAGGCCATATTTTATGCTTTATGCATTTTTGGGCCGGAGGCCGTAGTTATGTATACGTATACATGGCCCTGAGGCCGTATTTTATGATTTATGCATTTTTGGGCCTGAGGCCGTAGTTATGTATGTATACTTGAGCCTGAGGCCGTAGCTTGTGCACATATATATTGGGCCTGAGGCCGTAATTTATTCTGATAAACAGGTTGTTCATCATTCAGAAAAGGGAGTACTCATATCCTTACTTCCTTTGTTTTAGTTATCAATTATCAGTTATCAGTTATCAGTTATCATTCAGTTTCAGTTTCAACTGTTATTATTTCAGTAATCAATTCTCAATTCTATATAATCAGCTCAGTTTTAGTTTCAGCATTTATAGTTCTTTCTTGCAGTTGCTTTACACACCAGTGCAATTCAAATGTACTGACGTCCCTTTTTGCCTGAGGCCTGCATCTCACGATGCAGGTAATGACTTATAGGTTGACGATTCAGAGCGCTAGGATTCTCGTATCAGCTAATTGGTGAGCCCCAGTTCTTTCGGGGCATTATCATTACTTTACAGTCTTTCAGTATTTACAGACAGTCAGTATTTTCAATACTTCACTAGAGGCTTCATAGACTAGGGTAACAGTTAGACAAAGTCACAGGCTTTTCATGTTAAGCTACGTTTGCTACAAATATGTTTCAGAATTGTATTAGTATTTCCGCAACTTGATTTATATCATCCAGATTTTCAGTATATCAGCATATATTAGCTTATATTCCGCATTCAGTATGTTATGATATCACATGTTGATTCAGCCAGCCAGTTGGTTCTCTCAGTCACATGTAGTCAGGCACCGGGTGTTGTGTTACGTCCAGGCCTAGGTTCGGGGCGTGATAGGGTAGTCTTCTATGCTTCTACGGAATATAATTCTCATTTATTGAAGTCTTGACTAGCTCCTTCTTTACTACTATATAAAGGGGTGTTGGTCTTTCATTATAGGAAATAATATTGAAGATTAATTATTATTATTGTGAGTTCTTTTGAACCTTTGTGAACTTTACTCTGAGATTTATCTTGCAACCCTAACTAGTTCATAGCTTAAGGTAGTATGATAATTTTCTTTCTTGTGATATCTTTGGTTTCTTTTTATATTCTTCGAAGTCGACTAGTTTCTTTTACTAGTTGTTGTCGTGAGTTATTCAAACTAGAAGTCAAGATCCGAATCTAGTTCTTGATTAGCTTATCTCTAGTGAAGGAAATTGGTTTCATAATCAACTTGTTGTCATTATGATCTTGTCAAAATCTAGATTAACATAATCTCGGGTTTCTTGGATCTTTCCTTGAATTTCCACATATCTAGTTTATTTTTCTTAGTTTCTCATTTCCATTGCATATTTTTACTGCTTCCGCATTTCTTCAACTTATTTTCTTTAAGATCTTGGATCTCCCAACCTTTATGTTATCACGGGTATTGCACAAGTGATAAAAGCTCAAGTTGGGTCTTACTATCTCTAGATTCAACCCTTTAATTGGGGCTATCAATTTCTTGAGTTCACCCCTTTGCAATTAATTCTTGATTTCAAGAATGAAGTAGGCCAAATATCAGTAACCCAATCTTAAACAAGCCCTAAATCAAACACTATACACACACTAGGGTGTATTGGTAAAAAAGAGTGTCACACGTAAGCTGATTCTAGACAACTCAGCCGGCTACGTGGACCAAGGAAAACGCGACAGCTGGATATGATTCCATAAAGAGGTATGTAACAAAGAGGCACGGATCAATAAACCTTCGAGTTCATCAGCCACGGGAAGATCAACCTGATTAAGACGGGGAAGAGACATGGTCAGGGTGAATCCGGACAGAGCTACGGGCAGATTCAAGGATCCTCAATTAATGATCCATACGTTATGTAACCTTCATGCAACAGTTACAGTTACCCTTTGTAACGCCTCATTAATGTAATAATTAATCATTAACGGGCGATCATTGCAGGAATCAGACGTTATATTAAGAAACTCCCTGTATAAAGGAAGGGAATATAACTTGTAAAGGGGACGAGACTACAAATAAAACACACTTTATTTTTCGGCATATCATACTATTGTATTTTACTTATACTTCTCTATTTAATATTATTTCCTTGATTATCAGTAACCCGCGTTCATCCTAAAAATAGCTTTGGTCAAAGGGTCTAATTCTTTGGTTAAACAAATTGGTTCCGTTACCGGGAAGCTGATAATCTTTGTTAACTTTTCCATTGATATCCTCTAAACTATGTCGAACTCCAACGACAACAACCAGCATAGGAATGGAACCCCAGTTCCATCACCTCAAGGAACCCCCCGTGGTTCAAGGGAACCGTCCCTAGAAAGATCTGATAACAGCCGCGATAATAATGAGCAAACGGTAGAACAAGATTGAATAAAGCAAATGATTGCAGAGTACGTGGGACAAGCTTTGCAAGAATTTGCAAGGGGATTACCAGCAGCACCACCTGCATCACTAACACCACCTCCAAACAATACAGTCACCGGGGAAAATCCTCAATCTGGATTGATAAACTCGGCAAGAGGTGACACTCCTAATGAATTTCTCGAAGCAAGACTAGGTATAACTAATAACTCTGAATTACAAAATTTACTGCTAACCATGCAGAAACAGATGAAGGAACAAAACGATCGAATCGAGCAAATTCCTGGAGTACCACCTATTATCAAAGGCATTGATGTTGATAGATATTCTCAACAACCTTGGAAACCAAGCGCGGCACCCTTTCCTATACCCAAGAAGTTTAAAATGCCTGACGTTCCCAAGTATGATGGAACAACTGATCCACGCGACCATGTGACCGCTTTTACTACTCGAGTAAAGGGCAACGACTTAACTAAACAGGAGATTGAATCAGTCCTTGTCAAAAAATTCGGAGAAACACTCACCAAAGGAGGCCTAACATGGTATTCTCTTCTCCATGAAAATTCTATTGACTCTTTTGCTGAGCTTGCAGATTCGTTTATAAAAGCACACTTTGGTGCACAAAAAGTTGAGAAAAGAATGAAAGACATATTCAAAATAAAGCAAGGAGACACGAAACTACTCCGTGAATTTGTAGACAGGTTCCAACGAGAAAGAATGCAATTACCCAGGGTGCCTGATAATTGGGCAGCCATGGCATTTGCAAGCAATCTAAATGACAAAAGCTCGGAAGCCATGAGGAGACTCAAAGAAAGTCTAAGAGAATTCCCAGCTACAACGTGGAATGATGTATATAACAGGTACAACACTAAACTTAGAATAGAAGAAGATATCATAGCTCGTTCGAGAGATGACGATCATTCCAAATCCAGACGTCTTGAATCAGACAGGAGAATAGGTAAAAACAGGTACGATCCTTACTTAGGACCATCGGGACGTGAAACTCGTCCCAGGTTCGAAAACACTAGGTCAGATTATAGACCACCAAGCAGAGACGTGGGCTCATCCTCATCCAGATCCAGAAAGGATCGAGATGAACGACCTAGAGGTAATGCCCGAGTTGGGAATCATATCTTTAATGTAAGTACTCCTGAACTTGTTTCAATATTAAGAAATATGGGAGATAAGGTTAAATGGCCCAAAGAGATGCGGTCAAACCCAAATAAAAGGAACCTAGATTTCTGGTGTGAATTTCATAATGATCATGGACACAGGACTGCAGATTGCAGATTCCTACAAGGAGAAATAGAACACTTATTGAAACAAGGCTATTTAACAGAATTGTTTAGTGATAAAGGTAAACAAGCATATATGAAGAACAGACAGGAGCCCCCTAAGCCTCCTTCTCCAAAGCGAACCGTTAACGTGATACATGGAGGAGAGAAAGTAAACGGAATAGTTTGCCAATTAGCATCGAAGGTCAAATTTACCCACGGAAAGTGGGTTCAAGAAGATCCAACTGAAGATGAAATAACCTTTGATGATGCAGATTTTGGCGGGCTAATGCTTCCCCATAACGATGCTCTAGTAATATCCTTACTCATTCATGACACTAACGTTAAAGAGCGTTGATTGATCCGGGTAGTTCAGTCAATATTATCTTGTTAAGAGTCGTTGAAGAAATGCTCATGGGAAATCAAGTTATCCCAAAGGCACGAGCCATATCAGGGTTTGATAACTCAACACTGATAACCAAGGGAGAGATCGAACTAAACACTTACGCCGAAGGAGTAACTAATAGCATTAAATTCCAAGTCATTGATACTGACATGTAATTATGGGAAGGCCCTGGATCCATGACATGAAAGCAGTTCCATCCACTCTTCACCAGGTAATCAAATTTCCCTCAGAATGGGGAATCAGACAAATTAGGGGTGATCAACAGGCCTCCAGAAATATAAATTCTGTAGCACTTTATAACAAAAAAGAGACGGAAGAATCGGAAGACCGAGGAATCTTCCAAACAGATGTCACTGGTCAAACAGGTATGGAAAAGGTTACTGACCAAACAGGTACGCAAGAAGTGAATGTTCAAACAGATGCGGGAAGAGATACCCACGAGAAGGTGACCACGGGAGATGCGTTGGACCACATAGATGTGGACTCTAGAACGGACGTCATTCATGAACCAGAAGAGGACGAACATATCAAAACAACTACGGAAGAGCTTGAAGCTATTCCATTGTTTGAGCAAAAACCTGAACATAAGGTGTATATAGGCACGGGGCTGAGCCTCGATCGAAAAGGTACGTTAATTGATTATTTAAAGGCTAACGCAGATTGCTTTGCATGGTCCCACTCAGATATGACAGGTATTCCAACAGAAGTAAAGACTCATAAACTAAATGAAGATCCATCCTTCGTACATGTTGAGCAGGAAAAAAAAAAGCAAGGACCATTCAAGAACCAAGTGATTGACGAAGAGGTACAAAAATGCTTGAAAATTTGTTCGATACGAGAGGTAACGTACCCTAATTGGTTAGCTAATACTGTGGTAGTACCCAAAAAGAATGGCAAATGGAGGGTATGTGTAGATTATACATATTTAAATAAAGCATGCCCCAAAGATTCATTCTCATTACCACATATAGATCAAATGATTGATGTCACCGTAGGTCATGAATTATTAAGCTTTCTAGATGCATATTCTGGTTATAATCAGATTAAAATGGATCCCTCAGACAAGGAAATAACTTCCTTCATTATAAACAGGGGGACTTACTGTTATAAAGTCATGCCTTTTGGCTTGAAAAACGCTGGAGCCACCTATCAAAGACTGGTAACCAAGATGTTCCAAGAACATCTGGGAAAAACGATGGAAGTATACATTGATGATATGCTGGTAAAATCAACACGGGCGGAAGACCATATCCAGCACCTTTCTATTACTTTTGATATTTTACGCAGGTACAATAAGAAGCTAAATCCGGAAAATGCGCTTTTGGTGTACAATCAGGTAAATTTTTGGGTTTCCTTGTATCAAACAGGGGAATAGAGGTAAATCCCGCTCAAATTAAAGCTATAGAAGAAATACCTGATATACTAACAAACAAAAAGGAAGTTCAAAGACTGACAAGGAGAATAGCAGCTTTGGGAAGATTTATTTCCAAGTCTTCCGAAAAAACGTTTTAAATTATTTTCAGTCCTCAAAAAGCAGAATCAGTTCGAATGGACTGAAGAATGTCAGTAGGCCCTCAAGAATTTGAAGGCTTATCTATCAAAACCTCCCGTGCTGTCAAAGCCAAAAGAAGGGGAAAGATTGTACATCTACCTAGTTGTCTTAGAAATTGTTGTAAGTGCAGTATTGGTAAGAGAAGATAAAGGTAAACAATCACCTATTTATTACGTAAGTAAGACTTTACTAGATGTTGAAACTAGATATCCACATCTAGAAAAGTTAGCCTTAGCTCTAATAATGGCATCTAGAAAATTGCAACCCTATTTTCAATGTCATCCAATCACTGTCATGACTTCATATCCTTTAAGAAATATATTGCATAAGCAAGAACTGTCAGGAAGATTAGCCAAGTGGGCCATAGAATTAAGTGAGCATGAAATAATATATCAGCCTAGAACTGCAATTAAGTCACAAATATTAGATGATTTTGTTGCTAACTTTAGTAGTAACATTGCCCCTGAAGTGGAAAAGGAGTTACAACTCTTTAACGGTGCTAATCCGGGTCTATGGACCCTATTTACTGATGGATCTTCCAATATTCAAGGTGCCGGCTTAGGCATAGTCTTAATATCACCCATGGGTGAAAAAACACGACAAGCTATTAAATGTTATCCTATAACTAACAATGAAGAAGAGTACGAAGTTGTCATTGCAGGCCTCGAACTAGCATGAGAACTCTCAATCGACCAAATCTTAATCAACAGCGACTCCCAACTGGTAGTAATCAAATGCAGGGGGCTTACACCGCTCAAGAGACTCGGATGCAACAATATCTGCAAAAGGCACGAGAACTCGTAACACAATTCAAAACATGGAAGGTAATACAAATACCTAGAGAATAAAATGTAGAGGCAGATGCATTAGCAAACCTCGCAGCAGTTACAAAAGTAACAAACAAAGATAATGCAATTGTCGTTCATCTATTCCATTCAGCAATCGACCAAGACAGAAATGAGGTAACTTTCAACAATTTAACCTGGGATTGGAGAAACGAAATTCTTAATTTTTTGCAGAATGGCACCGTACCTGAAGACAAGAAAACAACTCAAGCACTTCGCCGCAAAGCTGCACGGTACTGCCTCATTCACAACTCATTATATCGCAAGATGTTCGGAGGACCCCTAGCTAAGTGCCTCGGACCTAATCAAACGGAGTTCGTGATGAAAGAAGTCCATGAAAGACACTGTGGAAATCATTCAGGAGCGAGATCCTTGGTAAAAACCCTGATCAGAGCCGGGTATTATTGGCCTAAGATGGAAGAGGATGCCGAAAACTTTGTATCCAAATGCGACCGGTGCCAAAGGTTCGCCAAAAACATGCATCGAACGGCCGGATTATTGCATCCAATCATATCTCCATGGCCCTTCATGAAATGGGGGATGGACATAGTGGGACCTCTTCCCCCAGCTAAAGGACAGGTGCGGTTTCTACTCGTGCTTACTGACTATTTCACAAAATGGGTAGAGGCAGAAGCGTTCAAACAAGTACAGGAAAAGGAAGTTAAAAGCTTCTTATGGCAAAACATAATATGCCGCTTTGGGATACCGAAAGAGATCGTGTGTGATAATGGCCCACAGTTCATAGGCTCTCAAATCACAGAATTCTTTGAAAGCTGGCAAATCAAACGGATCACTTCAACGCCGTACCATCCCGTGGCTAATGGTCAAGCTGAGTCAACAAATAAAATCATCATCAACAATATAAAGAAGCGGCTAGATAAAGCCAAAGGAAATTGTCCTGATTAATTACCAGTGGTGTTATGGGCATACAGAACAACATCAAAAACAGCCACGGGAGAAACTCCATTCGCACTTGTCTATGGCTCAGAAGCTTTAATACCCGTGGAGATTGGCAAACCAAGCATAAGGGTTATAACAGCCACAGAGGAGGCAAACAACGATGAGTTAAGGATTAATCTGGATCTGCTCGAACCACAAAGGGAAGAAACATTAATACGGATGGCAGCTCAAAAACAAATCGTAGAGCGTTACTACAACCGAAAAGCTCATCTCAGATACTTCAAGATTGAGGACTTCGTCCTCAAAAAGGTCTTTCAATCAACAAAAGAAGCGGGTGGCGCAGGAAAGCTGAGTCCAAATTAGGAAGGACCCTACAAAGTCTGAGGCATAGCTGGGAAGGGTGCCTACGAACTGGAAGCCATGGACGGCAGAATCTTACCAACAAGCTGGAACGACATCCACTTGAAGAAGTACTACTTCTAAGGAAAAGAAGTATCCCCGATCAGGTATCGCATGTTCGATTTTATTTTGAACATTTAAAATTTTACTAAATTTTTTAGATGATAGGCATAAAGTTAACCCATCACCAGATGATGATATTAGACCTGCAAAGACGCGAGGAAATAACACAATTCCCGGTCTAGGGTTACACTTTCTGATGGACATTTTAAAGGGTTAAGCAGTCATCATCTAAAAAATTATATACCTTCGAGTCCCGCACGTTCTTCCTTTTCAGGAAAAGGACCGCAAGGAAGGAATAGTCAAGTGCTCGAGATTTTATTCTTCAAAGCTCAAACACTTGGGGGACTATACAGTATGGAAGGCTAAGACGAAGCAAAGAAAACTATCAGAGAGTCAAATCTCGAGCCTAAAGATCCATCTACCCAACAAATCAAGTGATACGAGAAAAATCGAAAAGAGTTGGAGACTCAAATTCAAAGACTAAATCAAAAAAACCTTCGAACATGTTCGGGTTAAAAGGCAAAATATTAGCTACGAGGAAGAAATGCACATCTTTGTACTTATTCAAAACGGTTGTAACAAAAACAGTTAGGGGTAAAAGATCATCATCATTGTAGTCATTCAAAAACTGTTGTGATTAAAAACAGTTACGAAATCTTTGTACTCATATAGAAAACTGTTATCGAATAAAACAGTTACGGGTGAAATATCAAAACCCTTGTATTTGCTCAGAAAAATGTTATCAAATAAAACAGCTATGGATGAAAAAGCATTTCCCTTGTACTTATTAAAAAATGTTGTCAACAAAAACAGTTACGGGTAAAAGCCCCGATCATTATAAAAATGGTTACTAATGAAAAATAGTTGTTTCCTTGTATTAATTCGAAAAAAACTGTTACCTATGAAAAACAGTTACGAGATACAAGTGTGTATCAAATCTGTTAAATGAAAACAGTTGCAACATGAGTTTTAGACGATAAATCAAACACATGTAAAATGTCAGGAAAGTTCAAACGAAAAACTTTCTTTAGAAGCATTCTCAAACATGTGAAAAATTCCTATCACTCTATTGCATTATTACACCATCATGAAGTTGAGACGTCTTCTTCATTAAGTGTCAATATAAAATAAACGGCCCTCTTTCACAAACAACAAATAAGGCTCACATTTATACAACATCGTTCCTACTATGAAAAGGTACGAGTGATTTCAGCATCTTCATGCAAAATTTCAGAGGTAAAACAAAAACTTCAAAAATCAAAACATGCAAATGACTAAAGAGTGAAACAAAAGCTCAAAACAAAAAGTCACACTTTGCATATATTCAAAAAAGAGCGGCTAAGTAAGAACTAAGTACTAACTAGTACTTAGCCGCATATAGTTTATACATTAAAATTCCCCTAAGTTGTCAGTTGGGGACTTTAGAAAGATTCAAATTTACCCCCGATGGAGCTGGGGGTAACCACCAATCAAATAAAAAAAAGAAAAAAGAGGAGGGTGAATCAACACTTTAATCTTCTTGAGGAGGAGGATTGACTTCTTCACCGGCAGGAGGAACGGGAGCAACTTGGGATGAAGAGGCACGAGCAGCAGGAGTCTCACCATCAGGTGAAGAGAGGTTATGACCTTGTTGAGCCTTCTCCATGGCTTCCTTAGTTTTAGCTATTTCAGCACTAAGGTCGAAACCCTCTTGACTCATTTCCGTCAATGTGTCAAGGCGAGAATTCATATACGCCCAACTCACATCGACAGCAGCCGCCTCTTCAAGATCTTCATAATCCCTTGCCTGTACTTGAAGCTCAGCTCTCAGCCCGTCCTTCACTGCTTCAGCAGCTTCATTGGCAGCCCTCAACGGTACAATCGACTCCTCCAGAGTTTGAACTCTGTCTAAAGCATTACGAAGATCCTCCTGAGTACGGGTGAGTGATTGCACGAGATCGCCTGAATATTCCTCCTTCTGCCCCAGCAAGTCTTTCAAGTTCCTAATCTCCTCTGAGGCACGGGATAGCTGCTCAGCAAATGAAGATTCCAGAATGCTCTTGTCCCTATCAGCCTGATTTGAAGAAGCCTTCTCCACTGCCAGTTCTGCTGCCATGAGTCTCATCTGCCGCTTCAAGGTACTCCTTTCCTCTTCTAGGGCATCCATGTCAATCCTTAAGTTGTCATATTGTGCCTTCAAGTTATCAACATCAGCCCGCAACACTTTTGTCTTTTGATCCGTATTTGAGATCCTCTTCATGAGCTCCATGCCTATAAGATTAATCTACAAGAAATAAACCATATAGATATGATAAATTTCATATACGAAAATGAAATGAGATAAACTGCACCATACCTTCAAAGAGGTATTCACAACTTCATTGGCCCATGTAAGGGCACTGTGGCTAGCTAGCTTGGACTTCTCCGTTGGACCTATCAAGGGCTTAAGCCACACTTCTGGCTCACCCATTTTCTTGAAAAGACTTCTCTCAGCCGGAACTTCTATTATTACTTTCCGCATCTCCCTGTTGGAAGACCCTACTTCCCTAACGGAAGGCACGAAAGCAGGTAGAGGTAAAGTCGCAACAGGCACGGAGGATTGAGGAGCTAGAGAAGCCACGGGCAAAGCAGCAGGCATGGAGGATTGAAGAGTTGAGGAAGCCACGGTCAAAGCAACAGCAGAAGCAGTAATAGCCAAAGGAGCAGAGGAGATACTAGGAGCAGATGAAACAACTTCTCTTAAAAAAGCGAGAAAGACAGCCAAGGGGAATTCATCAGAGGCAAGACCAAAGCCTTCATGGAACAAGTAATCTACGGATTCATGAACGGGAGAAGATGAAGCATCTTCAGAGGTAGAGGGTCTGACTTCAGACACGGAAGGCAAAGTCATGGGTGTAGACTCATCGTCCGAAATCACCCGCCTTCTCCGTGACCTATGCACCAAAACACCCTCCTCTTCTTCTCCATCTTCTACAGATGGAGACTCACCAACCTTCCTCTTCGAGGAAGACGAACCAACAATAATCTCTTGGGCCTGGGCAAGATATATCTTCGGAATAGACGTAGCAAACACCCCACGATCAGAAAATCCTATCAAAAAGGAAAAGGTTAAGCAAAAAATAGGAAAAAGGCTCGAGTAAGGAAAGAAGTAGAAACAAAAGCTTCACTTACCGTGGGTCTTCACTTGTCAACCGTACTTCCCAGCGAAGTACTTCCAAGATCTTTCTTCCAAAGGAGCAACGGACAACAATTTTCTACCCAATCACGGATACCGGAGACATTCTCAACAGTACCCATGATTGCTAAGGGAAGAAGAAACAGATACGGTGTTAGTAAAACATCTCGAGTCAGAAAGAAGGAAAATAAATAGATGTGAGCTAAAATGTACTTACGTGCACGATTCCACATCTCAGAGAAGGGAAGATTTTCTTCACCCACTAAACCAGCAGTGGGCACAACGACATACCGAAGGTACCAACCTCCATCCTTATCATCTCCAGGGATTACCAACACTCTTTTACTCCTGGCAGCCAGAGTAAAAACACCTTGACGAAATAAGGCAGAAGAGTAGAGATGAATAATATGGTTAAGGTAAAAGGAACCGAGGCTGAAGAAGCTAAACTCCTAAGACACGCGACAACTCGCCACACAAGCGGACCAACTTGCCCTAAGAAAATATTGAAGAAACGGCAGAATTCAATTATGACTGGATCAATGGGAGGTCTAAACCCTAGAGTAAAAGGGTACGTATAAACAAAAGAATATCCCGTCTTGTAAGACGTTATTCTTTGATTACTACTCGGAATAAAGACAGGGAAATCAGACCTCCAAAAACACTCCCTACGAACAAGGGAAATCTGACCTTCAGTAATAAGGGTGGGATACCTTTCAACGCTATCAAGGGAAGAAGACTGATCTACGAGAACTTGATTGTCCTTAGTAAAGACAAACTCAGCGGGAATAATTTCGTCAACTCTAGATTCAAGAAGGTGTTCATCTCTACCTCTAGACAAAGACCGGGAAGCCCTAGCCCTTGGAGAAACTAGAGACCTAGCAGAAGGAGGGGAGACTATCTGAGAAGAAGAAGAGCATCTCGAAGGAGTGGATCCAAGACTCCTTAGTCTACCACCCCTCCGACTCCTAGTCGGAGCAGAAAATGGTGTTAAATTCTCAACATCTATTACTCTTTTAGGTTGATTTGAAGAAGACATGTTTACAAAGTCAAGAAAAAATTCTTTACAAGTAAAAGAGACAAGTTAGAAAGTGTTTCGTGGAAGAAAAGAAAAGAAGAAAGGTATTTATACTTGAGAACAACCGTCATACATGGGAAAATATAATGATGAAAAGTCATAATTGAAAGTATCACTTCGGGACTGACGCAGCCGCAAAAATCCCAAGAAGGCGCCGAGTAACTGCAGAACCAAACCGGGAAGGACACGTGGTTTGAGCATTAAATGGAAGTGACAAACGACGCCTATGTTCAGAGAAGGATACAATGTTTCGAGGTAAAGCGGCGGCAAAATATTCCCGCCATAAATGCGTATCCACTTACCAAATATAAATCGATAAATAAATTGTAAGTGGGGGGACGATCTGTATTGGTAAAAAAGAGTCTCACACGTAAGTTGATTCTAAACAACTCAGCCGGCTACGTGGACCAAGGAAAACGCGACAGCTGGATATGATTCTATAAAGAGGCACGGATCAATAAACCTTCGAGTTCATCAGCCACGGGAAATTCAACCTGATTAAGACGGGGAAGAGACACGGTTTGGGTGAATCCGGACAGAGCTACGGGTAGATTCAAGGATCCTCAATTAATGATTCATACATTATGTAACCTTCATGCAATAGTTACGGTTACCCTTTGTAACGCCTCATTAATGTAATAATTAATCATTAATGGGCGATCATTGCAGGAATCAGACGTTATATTAAGAAACTCCCAATATAAAGGAAGGGAATATAACTTGTAAAGGGGGCGAGACTGCAAATACAACACACTTTACTTTTCGGCGTATCATACTATTGTCTTTTACTTATACTTCTTTATTTAATATTATTTCCTTGATTATCAGTAACCCGCGTTCATTCTAAAAACGGCTTTGGTCAAATGATCTAATTCTTTGGTTAAACATAGGGTTGGGTCATAACCCTAGCTAGAAATTTAGCTACTTGTGAATAATGCAGAAATTAAAGAAGAAATAAAGATAGAATCCATAATAATTAATTATGGGAAGAAAATCTAATATTTTGAGACAAATCTAGTACAAAATTACTTAAAGCAGTAAAGAAAAACGGCTCAGGTACTCTCCCAAAACCGAACTTAACCTAAAAATGACAAAAAATCCTATTTATACTAAGCTAAAAATATCTTACAAAAATGCCCCTGCGGAGGTTGTGCGGCAACATAATTCTGAGTGCGGTCCGCACAATGAGACTTGGCTTGACAGGTTCCAATTCTGCGGCCGCACAATTCTGGATTTCGGTTGTACTCCTTCAACTTTTGTGGACCGCACATTTATGAGTGCGGTCGCACTCTTGCTTCTGCGGCCACAATTATAGTGCGGTACGCACTCCTTGGTCTTGGGCTTTGATTGTGTGAGACTTTTGCGGACCGCTTAAAAATGATTGCGGTCATGCTCTTGATTATGCGGCCGCACAAAAATGGTGCAGCCCGCATTTCTTCTTGAACTTAAAATCACATCTCTCTGATCTTTGTCTTCTGCGACCGCACTAGAATTGTGTGGTCCGCACTTTACATGTAAATTCTGTCAGAGCCTTCTTCATGACCTGCGGCCGCACTCAATACTGTGTGGTCCGCACAATGCCCTTTTAACCTTGTTTCAGTCCTTATCCAAAATTGCTCCTTCTTGAGTTGATTTTCATCTCTTTAGCTCATGTTCTATCATTCATGCAAGCAAGCTCATTTCATTAGTTTTCGGGAATACCATTAAGCATTATTGAGATAAAACACAAGTAAAAGAGATCAGATAAGAGGTCAAACTACATACTTATCGGTGACTAGGTAAGGCCGATCGCCCCAAGCACATTTTTCGAGGCACATTCCTCTGCTCGAGAAGTGTCGGTCCTGGTCTCTGTCTCGACTCCCATGGCTTGGGGAAAAGTAGTCGCACCGCGTTCCGGTTCGGAGATCTCGACCAATGCCTTCTCAGCAGCCTCCCCGGCTTGAGGCAAAACAGTCTGCACCCGAGCCACTAGCTCAGAAGTGTCTTCGTCTTTGGACTCATCCCTCAGTCAACAGATCGAGTCCGACGGGAGGACGCTGGTAGTTTCCTTAGGTTTACACGCCAGCCTCTTTTTTGGTTTTTTCTTTTCGAAGTCCAGAGAGCTCAGGGCCGTTTTTATTTTATTTTATTTTCTTCTCATCACCCTACTTCGGAGCTAGGGACTCGAGATCACATCCTCATCCTCGTATGGAGGCCTCATAGCAACATCCTTGGGAGACCTACTAAAAAACAGAACCGATAAGAATTTGACAGCAAAAGGAGAAAGTCAAAACCTTATTGAATCAGAAAAGAAAACTTATCATGATTACTGGCTTCCCACCTCCAAGCACACACGGAATATGGTCTCTGTGACACAAGGCCCTTGACCCACTCCTTGAGTTGAGGAATTGCATCCGGCATCTAGGCCACAGCTACACCACAAAAACACCGATAAGAAGGGAGATAAGAGGAGAAACAATAGATTAAATCTTCAAGGAAAAGTTGTACTTACGCTTCCTGTTCCATTTCTCGGGAAATGGCATGTCCTCAGCAGGGATAAAGTCTGAAGTCCTTATTCGAACAAATCGGCCCATCCAGCCTCGGTCCTGACCCTCATCTATACTCGAGAACGGGGCCCTACTGGCACGACGAGCGAGTTTGATCAACCCCCCTCGATAGAGTCGGGGACTGTATATGCGCATAAGATGATAGAGGGTGAAGAGACACCCCTCGATTTTGTTTAGGAAGAAACGAAAAAGAATCACTATCCTCTAGAAGGAGGGATGAATTTGACCAAGGGTCACCTCGTACCTCTTGCAGAAGGCGATGATGATCGGGTCTAAGGGACCTAACGTGAAGGGGTAAGTGTAAGAACTTCAAAAACCCTCCACGTGGGTGGTAATTGACTCCTCAGGCGAAAGCACCACCACATGCTTATTGGCCCAGTTGAAATCTTCATTGACCTTTGCTGAGGAGATCATCGGTGATCGTACATATATATCTCGAGACCGGCTCGCATCGACCCGGTACCGAGGAAGTTTTTTCGACCTTGAAATTAGCAACGATCGGGTACCCTGCAGGAACGAACTCTTCAGGATATGTTTCCGCCACAGCCCCGTCGTCGACGAGTTGTGATGAAGAAGCAACCTCCTTTTGTGGGAAAGCCTTAGAAGTTTTCACCATTATAGAGCAGAAGAAAAGGAAATTAAAAAGGTACCCATAGTGGGTTTGCTAAAACTTTAAGAAATTTGTGTACAAAATTTGGAGCAAAGAGATTTTTGAAGAACAAGAATGGAAGGAGCTTTGAACGTCAAGTTTGAATGAATGAAAATTGGGATATTTATAGTCTGCTAATGACGGTTCAAAACTCGTAATGGACGACCAACAACTGACATGCATTTATGCCTTGATAACTGGACCGACAAGACGTCTCAATAACTGGACCGACAAGACGTCACTTACATCATGATCCATCGAGGCAGGATTCGGAAGTTCATATCGTTTCTCGTCATCTTCTCTCCGAAAAATAAGGGGACTATCTGTATACGATCAAAACCGAGTTCGGCTCTTGTGTGACTAATCGAGACTGAAACACGATAGGTTAAAGTTCGACCTTGAGTTATATTGAACCGAGGTGTGAAGTTATATCGTTAAGCTCGTGACCCTAGCCGAACAAAATCGAGACCAGACGTGATCGAGAAAAATTTGTCGAGCCGAATAATAGAAAGCCGAAATATGTGCGATAGATTGTAAATCATGGCGGAATCTCGGCACGTATCAAGGAGAAGCCGATTAATTAGCATATCATGAGTTTTTTACCTTGTATAGAATTATATCAAAGAGTAAAACTCCCCTATTATATAAAAAGGGTTTAATCATTTGTAACACACATTGCAATACACAACACAAAGCATTATGCCGTCATTTTTAGCTCTTATCATCTTGTTATTATGCTCATACATCCGTTGGGGAATTTTTTGATTCGAGAGTGATCCAACTCGAAAGCCAAAGTTGTCCAATTCGTATGGTTTGGATCTATTCTTTTATGGTTAATTTCAATGTCAACTTGATTTCTTAATTTATATAAAGTTATATTACATATTCTCAAAACTGCGTATAAATTCACTTGTTATCTGGGTAAATAATTACTAAGACAAGAAAGTAAACAACATGACATTAAAAGCTAAGCTTTGATACAGAGCAGAATACATGGCGAACCTCGTTGCTTACAACCTGTGCTAAACATTCGGCACAACGTCCGGATAAGATCAAGAAGCACTAATACTATTTACAAAATAAAGCACACCCTACACACACACAGTCACAGGACCACACAGAACATTCTCAACCAGGAAAATGTCAAGGATGTCGACTACATTCAGCCGCCTCATGAGGGGTAACAAAAAAGAAAACCCAACTTATATCTCACAGGTCGTAAGGAGGACGAGGGCTTCTGGGTCCAACCCCACTGGCATTCTCGTATGCAAATGATCGCCTACGGGACCAATATGCTTCTCTTCCTCCGGCACCTGAACACCATCATGCATCAAATTATTAGTCTCATTATTTCGACATGTACCCCGTTGTACATCAGACCATGCAATTTTTTTAGATCCAAGTTAATTAAAAGCAAAACTACATGCTGCTAATCGCTGAAACGTTAGGGTAGTAGAGTCCTAAGTAGATGTCTTGACCTTAATGGTCAACATGGGCCGAGTCATAAGAAGGATTAGGCAATAATAGAACTAAACTGGATCACTATACCAAACTGATATGCCAAGAGTTGGTAATGCAATTATAGGCTACTTATATAAGCCTAAACAGCATGCACAGTACGTATCTGTAGAGAGGTGTGGTGGGCCAAACACCAATTTAGTCTTTTAAACACATCAGTGGACTAGCAAGGATATCACTTTCAAAGTGGACATCACTTAATTAAAACAATTGCCTCCACCTAATATCTCCATTATTGCCTCGCATTATCCTCTAAGAATTTGTCACTTTCCACAAAAGTACATATTTGCCCCTTGACTCCTATACCCCCTCAATGATTCTACCTAAAGAGAATTTACAATAATAACCTTACAAGATTCTTCTAGATCTCCGCTTCTCCTCGTTTTCTGGAGGGTACTTTCGGTTAGGAAACGAGCAATTACTCTAATGCCTAACAACTGGCAAAACGAGCCGCCGGAGGTGACGGCGCGAAAACAGAATATTGGAACGAATCAGATCGGAAACCATTCAAAAAAAAAGTGGGAGCTTACCGGCAAAAGGAGAGACCGGAGGAGTGGTACCGGCGGGGGAAACGGGAGGCGAATCTCTGTTCTGACTCCCGGGAGGCTTTACTATCATGATACTCCTTGTCACCCTTACCGCATCCTCACTACTTGCTTGCTCACTGAAGGATCTCGGTGTCGAAACTTCTGATTCTGTGTCAAAAAAGAACAACTGCTTAGTCAGAATCGAATATATTTCCCCAAACGTAACGACAATTGCAGATTTCTCAGAGTTATCTATCAAAATCGCCTTTTTTCTACTCATTTTTGGATAAGTTATCATGCAGTCCTTAACAAGGGGGAAAAGTGACGCCTTTGGACATGATTTGGCTGAGCTTAACAAAACATAGTACTAGTAGTATTTGAAGTTGAAATAAATATATAAAATAAAAACTTTGTGAATAAAAACATGATTTTTTTCTTCCTTAAACGTGTATATCAAGCTTCAAATGCTATATTTCAACTTTCAAGTTTGAAATTAAAATATAGCATTATTTGATAAACAAACATTTACGTAAAGGAATCTCAAAATTTTATTTCAAATTCTGCTTCGTCTGTCATCAAATTGAGACGGAAATAAACGTCAGCTGCACTATTTTTGCCGATCAACCTTTAACAATCATATCCTTAAGAAAACAGTAGATACCTTCAAGTTATAACATATATCATCGATCTGGAGTACATGTTAATTACTTAATTACTACTATCGTAATTCGTAAACCTTCAGAAAATATAATACGTTATAAGTGATAATTCAGATTTGCTTTGGAAAAAAAGGTAATTCAGTTTTGCTAAACGAATTCTAATAGATATTGATTCGTTTGTTAATGGATGAATGAAACCGGCAACAAAAGCGTACCCTTGCCGGAATTAGACCGGGGGCTAAAAGTAGAATACTTCCGGAGTTTCCCGAGGCCACTATCTGGCCGGGGACCGGCAACGGTGTCATCCCAGAGCTTGTCAAGTAAGCTCATGGCGCAGATCAGCGAATCGGCGCACGTTAAGGGGAAAAGAGAGAGAAAAAAAGGAACTACGTCCGTTGGGATAGAACTTTCTCGTATTGTCTAACGAGGAATAAGCGAAGCTATGGGGAGTGTTATTTATTGACGGCTGAAGCGTTAAAGGTGAACAGATTTTGGGGATGAGATTGGTTCTCAACCGTTGATTTGTATCTGCTAGATCTGAGATGAAATAAACGGTTGGATTTCAGAGCACGTATATTGGGATAAGATCGACGTGCCAAAGCCGGCGTTTTATCCTTTGGCTTTTCGCCACGTGGCTAATAAACATTGAGCTGATCAAGCAGGACACGTGATGGGACGTTATCAGCTTAATATGTCGAATATGTCCTTAACTTTATCCAGATAGCGGTAAACTGGGTTTTGGGTACTGCAGAATCCGAGATTGACCCGGAAATGTTCTGGATTAGTCGCTTTCCTACCGACTTGATGAGGAGAAAAAGAAATTGTTTTCAACTTCTTATTTTTAGAAAACATTTCTTATTACAGAGCTAAGGTCAATGTCCCAAGGTGAGTGAGTTTGAATTTGTTTACTCGTAAAACGGTACAGCTGAATTTATATGTGATTTCTAGATAAGTGAATTAATTTGATCCTGAAATAATGTAGTAATTGAAGAAATATACACTACCTAGCCTTAGAATGTAGATGAAACGGAGATGTCATTCCGGGAACACGGTTTCCGGGCACAGCAATAATGAGACCAAAAAGCAAGAAAGTACAATTGTATTAAGTTTTGTATAGAATATAATGTAAGTTTAGCTAGAAAATTCCTCTTGTTCAATGATAACTGAGCTCACTATTTATAGCTATGTCTAGGGAAGGAGGTCCTAGGATCATGTCCTCCTTTAATGTCAATTATGAGGGTCATTGATAAAGATGTAACGGTGAACATAGATGCCAATTTCGCTATAACGGAATGTCGCTCTTAATGCTGCAGAATATTCCCTATTAAATGCTACAGGGCGCAAAGCATTTAATACACCTTTATGAACGTTATCATTTCCGATGACAAAGTGAAATGGTTGCATTCGGTCTTTGACCATCCCCGTCTTCGGTTCCACGTGTCATATCATATTTCACCCTATACAGATAGCCCCCTACTTTTCCGGTGATATAAGTTTGTGTTATCGGTAAGTTGGTGGAAACACCTTTTTGGCGGGATATATTATAACTCCCTTTGAAGGTTTCTGACAGTTGATAGACGTACGTCTCCGCATTTAATTCCCCGAACACGCGTCATCCCATGATTCAGCACGACATTTGCCTGTTATTGAGGTAATCATGGCCATGAATTTAGCTGCTAAAATTTTACTTATACGCAACATTCTTTTCTTTTGCGTTTCATAATTTTTTGAGCTTCTTATTTGTATCTTTATTTTCCATCCTTTTTCTAATTCTCTTCGGACGTAAAAACCTTCTCCTTTTTCAATGGCTTCTTCCTCTAAACGTGTTGATTCTACAAAGAACAAGAACAAAACCGAGGACTATATTCCTCCAACAGTGGGTTCAATAATCCCAAGAAGACTTAGTACCACACATGACTTTGGAGAGAAATTCCCTAGTGCTAACTCTCGTACATGGGCTAGTAGTAGTTATCCTTCTTGCATTCGTCCTTCTTGTATTCCTGCTGTGAAGGGGGTATTATAGCTGCAATGAGTTGGATACCATTGCTCCTGATCTATCGGAGCAAGTGACCCTTCCCAAGGAAGGTTTTACATACCTTTTCACGTATCCTTTTACTTTGGATGCGTTTTCTTTGAGCGAAGAGCTTGATTCCGTGATTGCAGAGTTTTACCTTCGCTACCAGGTGTGCTTGGCACATGTAAGTCCTTCAATGTGGAGGACTATCATCTGCCTTCGACGTTTGTGCCGGGAAACTAGAGAGGATCTAACCTTAGCTCATATGATGAATCTCTATTCTCCCAAAATCTTCCGTCGGGGAATGATAAACCTCTACAAGCGTGACCACCATGCTTTGCTGTCTAGTATGGATGATGACAACGACCGTGGATGGATGGATTCGCTGCAGTCGCCACCAGCAGTTTCATTCTGACAACGGCTTCATCCTTTCCGGTTGCTTGTAACTGCACTCGTAAGCTTTTGTTTAGTATCTCTTTTTACTAGATATTCTTTTATGGTTGTATCAACTCTTCACCTTTCGCATGTTTCAGCAACTTGATGGATCCCACCGGTGGTGGAAGGTTTGGACCAGTGGGTTCAAAAGATCTTGGATGTCACGACGCCCCAAACTCGTTTGTTGAAAGAACTGGCCATTAAAACTGACCCGTAATTTTAATTTACTTTGCTACCATTTTTTTGTGTATGGAGAACTTGCTTGAACCGTCTAACTTGTACGAAATTAGGTCTACCTACAGTCTCTGTTTCTGTCCCCGAGGAGGACATTTTTGTTGATCATGTTGATGTAGTGAGGCTGCTTCAGGAAGCACTTACTCGAACAGGTATCTCTGAACCTGTTTCGGGCGCAAACACTTCTGTACGGAGTCCTCGGTCGAAGGATAAGCAACCAAGATGCTCAACCGGGCCGGTCATAGACACTATGATGCCCCCAAATAAGAGGGCAAATACTGATGCCCCTGAGTCATCTCTGGTGGCGATGACGACTGGTCCTCCTTCCGGGCCGGTCATAGACACCGTGATGATTGATGATGACGATGATGAAGCTAGTGATGAGGGAGGTTCTCTACATAGAAGGCGACGATCCTCATCATCTCAACAGGATGCTCGACCTGTTGAGATAGTTACACCAATTGAAGATGATGTCTCGACACTTAGGGGAGAATCTGATTTGGTAGAGAATGCCAATTCCCGATTAGGCCCCAATTGTTGTAACCAGTGCTGCGGGGCTGAGTACCGGGTCCTTCCTATCTTTGGTTGGCGAGCATCCACTACCAGAACTTCATTTGATGAGCTACTTCTCCTTCTTCAACTCCATCAGCTTCATATCCACATTCACCAACCCCATCAATTGCTACATCACTTCCATCTTCATTTACTCTTCAACCAACAACTGCTACATCACCTCCATCGGCTGTACCTGACCAAGAAGAGGTGTGTTCCTCTTCCACAGTCCCCAGTTCATGGGAATTTGGGGCAAAAATATGTTTTCCCCTTTTGAAGATCCACAAAGGAGGAGGAATGTTACTCTTTTGGTCTCTACCGGATGCAACTTGCTATCCCGATCGGTGGAGCTTGCTAATTATTTGAAGCCTTTGGCTTCAAAAAAAGACTGGGAAAATATTCAGGCACTCTCAGGAGAGTGCTTGTTGAACAATGCCATGCATAACGTCGCAACAATACGTTCTTTTCTTCCTTCATTACTTCTTATTCTATTGTACGAATATATTCTAAGTTTTACTTCTTCTTGTTTTGTAGGCCAACTTTCTTGCTTATGAGATCATTCAAAGGTTGATTTGTGAGAAGGAGGAACTTACTTTCGGATGGAATCAGCTTTTGGTGGAATTGGACCATACTGTTCTCCACCACTCGGAATTGGAAACCAAAGCTACCGAGGACGTTGTTTTGAGGCTTGTTTTCAGCAAAGCGGGCAAGAAGTGGTAACCCTTAGCCAAGAAAATAGGCCGCTGAGGGTTAGATTTGATTGAAGCCAAGGCCAAATGGGTTGAAGTCAAGGACATCGTTCTTGCTACAACTGATTGTGACGCTGCCTCCGCTTATAGAGTGATTAACTTAGAGGCGACCTTGAACTCCAAAATTGAAGAGTTGGCTTTTGTGGGGGCTAAGCACGCCCAGTTGGAAGAGAAGTACAAGAAACTACTGAGTACAACAGGCTCTTTAGTTTTAGCGTTCGTGACCTTGATGTTAGCCTTAGATCTGCTAGGTTCGCCGGGGAGAGCCTTTCTGCTGAGGTTACCCAACTCAAAGAAGAATTTTAGCACCAAACGTCTTCCCTCTTTGTTTAAAAAACCTATTCCACGTACAACATGAGGATAAAAACCTTGGAAGAGACCAAATCTGGTATCATTGACTTTGATACCGAAATTTCTAAGGCCCGAGAGCTTGAGTTGGCTGCTAAAAATGGACTCCTGGCGCAGTCTGATGCTCCTAGTTCTTCTAGTTCTGAGTTTTCGAGAATCGAAGAGGGATCGGAAGGCGGCGATGCTGAAGACCATACTGGGGAAAATGTCAATCCATCGGTGGACCCGCCTACATTCCCCAGAAATGCGGACACTTTTGTTCCTCCTAGTTCCGGGGGCACTGCAATTTAGCTTTTCTTTTTCTCATTTTGTTCTTTTACCGTTTTGGCACGTTCTTGTAAAAAAAGACATATTTTTTGCTCAAGTATCGTTTGAGTCTTATCTTTCGTTTGAATACCCATGCAAGTGTTTAACCTTTGTACTTGCTCAAGAATTTTGCGCACGTTTTTGTGTTCGCGCTTTACTTTCCTCGAAGCGCTTTGATTCCGAGCATTATCCCTTTTACGTGAGGGTTCTATAAGTATTTGCACAAGTTTAGTTTTTGCATCCTTTTCATATGCGACCTCGGGTATTTTCCTCGATGGCATTTTCGATTCCGGGCATAGATTCTTCCAAAACCAACCCTTTAACGTGAGAGTTTTTATAATAGAGGGGCCTCTTATGTTTATGGTGCTCTTGAAGAGGACGTTTCCTATTCATTACGACACTAACATTTGAAGTACTAGTTTAACTTTCAAATGACAAAGTTAATTCATCGTTCGGACAAGAAACAAGATAAAAACAAAAGAGATTTCATTTTATTCCTTCTATTTTCAAAAAATACATAAGCATTTTCTATGGTGAAAAGAAATTACCATTACTTGTGTCTATCTTGTACAACTTGTTTCTACGGGGCTGGTTGTGCAATCCCCGGCCCCGAAGGTGCATTTTGTTTTTGGATTTTCGTTCCCCGATTGATGTGGCAGTCATTGTTGCAGTATCCTCATACCATTCCCCCCATTGTTCGAATGATAAGAGTGTGAATTTGAACACTGGAAGTCATGTATCTTCGAAGGTTCCACCACTGAATTGCTAGGTAACCCTTCACTCGGGAACATACCTTACTTCCCCTTATAAATCCATGCTATCGAGCAAAAGAATACCTAACTATCCTCTAGTGGTTCGTGCTCGTGAATGGTTGGGTAACCTCTGTTATAGGAAACTTAAAGATTATTAACCGTTCCCGAAATGAAGCTTGTTTGTTTGCCTCGCTATCAAAGGTCTTATTGATGTTGTCTTCGTAGTATGATTTCTGTCGCTGCCTCATTAAAAACCTTGCCAGAAAAAACCCAATTGGGACAAAAACTTAACGAAGGGAAAAAGAGTGCAACACATACTTTTTGCTTGAATAATGTTCATCAGCAATAATATATTTTGAGGTGTGCCACATTCCAGTTGCTAGGCAACTTGTCTCCATTCTGTTTCTCCAACTCATATGAACCTTTCCTAGTGATAGCTGAAATCCGGTAGGGACCTTCCCACGTTGGACCTAGCTTCCCTGCATTGAGCTCCCGGGTATTTTGGGTTACTTTCCTCAAAACCAAGTCTCCTACTTTTGAAATAACAAAAGTTGGCTCTTCGATTATAATATTGATCCATTCTCTACTTTTGAGATGCTTTTCATACATGCGCTGAGTCTCTGTGTTCCTCGAGCAGTTCCAAGTTGATTAACATTGCTTCGTTGTTTGATTCTTCATTTGCCCGAGAATATCTCAAAGTGGGTTCACCTACTTCTACCGGGATTAGGGCTTCAGCACCGTACACGAGGGAAAAAGGAGTTTCTCTTGTACTCGATTTTGACATTGTTCGGTAGGCCCATAGAACTCCAGGCAATTCTTCGGGCCATTTGCCTTTTGCTGTTTCCAACCTTTTCTTGAGGTTTTGGATAATAACTTTGTTTGTTGACTCTTCTTGACCGTTTGCGCTCGGATGATAAGGAGAAGATGTGATCCTCTTTATCTTCAAGTCTTCGAGGAACTTTGTAGCTTTTGCATCGATAAACGATGGCCCATTTGTCGCATGCTAACTCTTTTAGTATTCTGAACCTGCAAATTATATTTTCCCACAGGAAATCAAACACTTTGCGTTCTCCAATATTCTGATAAGGACCCACTTCCACCCATTTAGAAAAATAATCGGTCAGAGTTAAAAGAAGCCTTACCTTTCAGGGAGTCGCTGGCAGCGGTCCGACAATGTCCATCCCCCATTTCATGAATGGCCATGGGGACAGAACCGAATGTAGGGTTTCTACCGGTTGGTACACTAATGGTGCGTAGCATTGGCACTTATCACATTTTCGTACGAAATCTTTGGCGTCTTGTTCCATGCGGGGCCAGTAATATCCTACCGTACAAACTTCAGCAATAAAGAATCTGCGCATGAGTGATTGCCGCATATCTCTTCGTGGATTTCTCTCATGAAATATGTAAAACCCTGTACATTCGGCTTAGGTATGGATGAGTTAAAGGAGTAGTAAGGTTATATTTTGGACATATGAATTTCTATCAGGATGATTATGGGTGAAAATAGTTGTTTCAAAATCAAGATGGAAAGTGAGGTGCATAAGATTCGACAAAATCGACTTAGTTTGCAGAAGATCCGTCTTCCAACAGATTTTGATAACTATGTGTAAGGAATTCAGGAAACCCCAAATCATGAAAGTTGTAGGCCTTTGAAATAGCTTTCCAACGATATATTATAGCCCTAACGGATCTCTGTGAAAAATATTATGCCCGTTTTACAGAATACTACACAATATGCGCGCCCAGTAGCGCGACCGTGCTAATGCGACAGTTTTCTCGCCATTTAGCGCGGTCAGTAATGCAGTTGGGACCTCCAGGTGCGCGGGGGTGCTAGTGGGGGGGGGGTCATTTTAAAGCCCTACTTCATCCCCCACATCCCCAAAACATAAAAACTTGCTCTAGAAAGGAAAGATCTCAAAAACCTAACTCCTTAAAGGCCCCTCCACCATCCAAGGTAAGTTATAATGGTGATTCTAAGTTTATTTCAATTTCCCAACATCTTATTAACATGGGTAAATCCTTCATATCATTAGATATTCGATTGTGACATCATTGTTAAGAGAAGGAACCCTAGAACTCGAATTCATGGGGATTGAACTTCAAAAAGATAATGTCTTCACCCTCTAATTGATTCTAACATTGGATTAATGATTATAGACTCTAGTTCATGAGATATGAATTGATGGGTTTGATAGAAAATCATGAACGGTTACAGGTTTGGGGTGTTGGTTGTTGATTATCAGTTAAAGGTGTTGTTTACCTTATGTGTGATAAAGAATAAGGTTGATTATAACCGTTTGAGAATTTAGAATTTCATCTAGGAGCAAGAGAATGAGTTATTGGGTGTAGAAACATCATTAATAAGGGCTATGAAGCTTTATGCCACCAAGTGTTTGATAAAATGCCTAAGTGACCAAAACATGGCTAATGTTGCTAATATGGAATCCCTTTTACTTGCATTGATATAGATTAAAGTTGAAAGGGTTGGCAAACATTATATTACGCTCAAGAGCAGGAAATTAAGGTATGTGAGGCTAACTTTCTATGTTTGGGAATGTTATTGATTCTCCCTACAATACGTTTTTTTTACGACGTTACTAATTGCCTCAGAAATATAGTCTAGCCTAGTTCCTTGAATAGTTGTAGAGCTTATATTCTCTATCTTCATAACTCGTTCATGACTTTCATTCTGAACGTTGTGAGCTTAGTTCGTATTCAATATAGACTTGGGTTTGATGTCCCTGAGTCTCAGTATAGCTTACTCAGAAATTCAGAAACAGTTGAAGTTTCAGTGTTCATAATCAGTTCAAGAATACATGTCTCAGTCTAGTCCTATTCAGTATTCCATTACTATGTAACTCAGTGTAATTTAGCATTTCAGTATCATGTATTGCAGTATGATTCTCAATTCCTGGTTTTAAATTCCTGAATGTTGAACACCTGTATTTGGGCTTGAGGCCGCAGTTTATGCTTTATGCATCTTTGGGCCTGAGGCCACAGTTTATATGCTTTATGCATATTTGGGTCTGAGGCCACAGTTTATGCTTTATGCATTTTTTGACCTGAGGTCGCAGTTATGTATACGTATACTTGGGCCTGAGGCCGCAATTTGTGCACATATATATATTGGGCCTTAGGTCGCAGTTTAATATTCAGAAAACAGGTTGTTCATCATTCAAAAAAGGGAGTATTCATATCCTTACTTCCTTTGTTCAGTTCATGTATCAATTATCAGTTATCAGTTCAGTTATCAGCTATCAGTTCAGTTATCAGCTATCAGTTCAGTTATCGGTTATTAGTTTTCATTTCATTTATCAGTTATCAGCTATCAGTTCAGTTATCAGCTATTAGTTATCATTTCATTTATCAGTTATCAGCTTAGTTTCAATTTCAGCATTTATAATTCTTTCTTTCAGTTGCTTTACATACCAGTACAATTCAAATGTACTAACGTCCCTTTTGCCCGAGGCCTGCATCTCACGATGCAGGTAATGATTTACAGGTTGACGATTCAGAGCGTTAGGATTCTCATACCAGCTATTTGGTGATCCCCAGTTCTCTCGGGGCATTATCGTTATCTTACAGTCTTCAGTATTTTCAGACAGCCAGTGTTTTCAGTACTTCATTATAGGCTTCATAGACTAGAGTAACAGTTAGACAGAGTCGCAGACTTTTCATATTAAGCCATGTTGGCTATAAATATGTTTCAAAATTGTATTAGTATTTCCACACTTTGATTTATATCGTCCAAACTTTCAGTATATCAGCATGTGTTAGTTTATCTTCCGCATTCAGTATGTTATGATATCACATGTTGATTCAGCCACCCAGTTGGTTCGCTCGGTCACATGAAGTCAGGCACCGAGTGCCGTGTTATGTCCAGGCCCAAGTTCGGGGCGTGACAAAGCTTGGTATTAGATCACTAGGTTCAAGAGTCTTAGGGAGTCTATGAATCCATGTACAGTGGAGTTTCCTTTATATGTGTGTACCGGCCACTCATATAAATGGTTAACTACCAAGACATTCAGGATTGTCTCACTTCTTTCTACTCTAGATCGTGTCATGAAGCTTAGAGCAATAGTTAACCTTCTTTTCCTATCAAATTCCATACATATCGAATGCCCAAGAGACGGGCAAGAAAAAAATCCATGGTTCTAGAGAGAATTATTTTCCCCATTGGGGTATAATTATGGAGTACATGTTAGTAACAAATGAGACTTGAGAAGATGTTGGAGGTGGGATGCAATGGATAGTAGTACATATCAGAGCATAACCTTACTAGAAAGTACGAAAGCAGTTATTACATTTTATGGTCATCAGTTTACCTCAATTACCAGTTATACAATCTTTCAATTAGCAAGTTTATGGTTATTCAGTATGCCAGTTTTTAGTTATTCAGTTACCAGATCTCCAATTTCTATTGTACCAAAATTCTAGTGACTGGTGAGTATACAGTGATGCCTATGGGTGCTAAAAGAAAATGTAAGTAACAGTGGCTATAGCAAAATCTTCGTATATTTTAGTTCTAGATTAAGACCAAGAAACATCGGATGGTGCAGTAAGTGATTTATCAGATGATGGTATTCTCATAGGAATAAGTTTGTGTATGGTGGTCGTATGTGTTTTACCTCAGAGAACAATTTCTTTTAATTCTTGTGAATGGAGCCACATGTGGGATGATGATAGTTCGGATGTCAGACCCTAACATTGGTCACTATAGTTATGGACAGAAAAGAGCCTAAGGGTAAAATACCTAGGAGTCAGAAACGTTTGTTATTACCAAATATGTGATCTCGTACAACTCATGTATATGACTAAGAAGACATGATGTACAAAATGAGAACCAAGAGCAGTCGATATTGAATTTTAAGGAATGATTTTAAGTTGTTTAGATTTATTCAAATCAGAACTAGAAAGTACTATGTTAGTGAATTTGTATAAGAAGTGGCTATTACTGTGAGATAAAAGATAAGGCAGTTCCCCCTTATATTATGTGACTAAGTGTTTACTCCAGATGTTTATAGTCAAAAATGATTTTGAAGTGTATAGAAAATTTGGGTTAGATATTCCAATTTCGTTTAAGACAGATGAAATTTCTCTAAGTGTGATCCATATACATAGTTAAAAAAAAAAGATAAGTATGCGACCGTAGAATAGGGTCGGATGGTGAGGGAAGTTAGAAATAACCTTATGTTTCACTTTAGTTATTCAAAGCAGAGCATGAACACATGACGCTAGCAGGTGGTTAGTAAAAGAATAGTAAGTATGTTTGAGTAGATACAGTGAATTAGCACTTCCAGCAGATCTAGTAGAGGTACAATTTGATTTACTTAGCCTGGTTAACTCTAGTAAGTGCATGACAGTTTGAAATACTGAATTTTTGTTAGAACTTTAAGAGTTTAAGTTAAACCCGAAGTACAATAGCAGTGGAAAAAAAATTTAGCTAGCAGTGAGAGAGAAAACTATAGAAGAATGGCCTCTAGGAATTATCGAAATGTGGGTTCTCCAAGATTGACAGTGTGAGCAGAGTTAAATTATTAAGATTGTGTAAGATAGTTGTGAATACATTAGCTTTCCGTTATGTCAATAATTTAGTTTTTAAAAAAAAAGGATTTCTCAAAAGTAAGTTAGAAGGTGAGTCGTCATTGACGTAGAGTGCAAAGAATTGCAGACAATAAGGAAAGTTATTTAGATCCCAAAAGAAAGTAGGATACGCAAGTATAAGACATTTAGTCTAAGAGGTGATGTGAAAACCATCAAAAAGTCCAGATGAAACTCGAATAGTTAGCATTGGATATGAAAAAGAAAATTAATTTGGTAATGAGGGAAAATTGTATAAGTAACATAGGGATTATGTCTAGCATGTGTAAGAAACACAAAGTGAGTAGAATGATCATCGAGCTTAGTTATTGATGATAAAGTGATCACAGAAAAGCCATAAACTCATGCCTATTTATGTGTTATGAGGGTAGTGCCATTGCACGAGACTCTAAAATTTAGAGTACATGTCAAAGACTTAGTTCACAATAATACGATAAGTGTTTTAAGGAAGTGCTTAAGAAGATAATCAAGTGTGGGAAGTATAACTCATGATTGAGGTAGATAAGAGAACTCTGGTGAAATAACTTCACCAGCCAAGAGGAGTTCGACTTCGGACTCCGAAGATGATGGAGTTGTTGTCTAGAATAGGACTTGTTCCCCCTTAGTAGCTGAAGAGAAGGAGAAACAATTTGATGATCCCTATGCATTGCAGTTGAAAGAGGAGATCCACAAGTATAAGACGGTGGCCTTTGAATAAGGGGGAGATGATGGTACTTTGAAGTACCAAGACAAATTGTGTGTTCCAGATATAGATGGACTTAAAGAGGGAAGATCATGTTAGGAGTTCTTTCAGAAATGATTAGGCACAAGTTTTTCATCCTCAGAAAGATGGCCAGGCAGAGCGCATTATTTACACGGTTGAGTATATGTCCTTTATGTTAAAAAGTAATTGGGATGATCACATACCTCTCATTGACCTTGCTAATAATGACACCTACCATTCTAGTACCAAGATGGTACCGTGCGAGACTTTAGATGGGTGATGGTGTAGATCGCCAATTGGTTGGTTCAAAGTTGGTGAAGAGGAGTTGTTGGGACTAAATTTGGTCTATCAGACTATAGAGAAAGTTAAGTTGATTCAAGAGCATTTGTAGACGACTCAGAGCCGCCAAAAGTCCTATTCGAGCGTGCGGCATAGAGACCTAGAGTTTCAAGTTGATGATTTGGTGTTTATGAAAGTTTCACCTATGAAAGGCGTTATGAGATTTTGGAAGAAGGGGAAGCATAGTCCCTACTGTATTGGGCCATATAGAATCTTGCGAAGGATTGGTCAATTAGCTTGTGAGTTGGAGTTGCCACCAGAATCAGCGGTGGTACAACCAGTATTTCACGTGTCATGTTATAACATTCAAGTTTCCAGTACTCAGATACTCATGTCAGTTCAGTACTCAGAAACTCATGTCAGTTCAGTACTAAGAAACTCATGTTAGTTCAGTACTCAGATACTCATGTCAGTTCAGTACTCAGATACTCATGTCAGTTCAATACTCAGCTACTCATGTCAGTCCAATACTTAGATATGCATGCCATCATAGTACTCTGATATTGATGTTAGTTCAATACTCAAATATTTGTGCCAGCTAAAATATCCATATATCCAAGTTAGTTCAGTATTCATGTATCCATGGCAAACCAATATTCAGTCAATGTAGTAGTCATTCAGTTCAGTATCTCAAGAGTTTAGTAATCATGTATTCATTCAGTTTACTATGCAAGTATTCATGCAAGTTCATGTTTCCACCAGACCCGTTTAAGTTCCGGAGTTAGCAGAAGTTACAATCAGGACAATCATTCGAGGACGAATGATCCCAAGGGGGAGATAATGTAACACCCCGTACATTCGGCTTATGTATGGACGAGTTAAAGGAGTAGTAAGGTTATATTTTGGACATATAAAGTCCTATCGGGATGGTTATGGGTAAAAATAGTTGTTTCAAAATCAAGATGGAAAGTAAGGTGCATAAGATTCGACAAACTCGACTTCGTTTGCAGAATATCCGTCTTTCAGTAGAGTTTGATAAAAATGTATTAGGAATTCAGGAAAACCCAAAGCCTTTGAAACAGCTTTCCAACGATATATTATGGAGCCCTAACGGATCTCTGTGCAAAACGTTATGCCTGTTTTATAGAACACTGCACAATATGCGCGCCTAGTAGCGCGACCGTGCTAATGCGGCAGTTTTCTGGCCATTTAGCGCGGTCAGTATCGCGGGTGGGACCTCCAGGTGCGCGGGGGAGCTAGTGGGGCGATAATTTCAAAGCCCTACTTCGTCCCCCACATCCCCAAAACATAAAAACTTGCTCTAGAAAAGAAATCTCTCAAAAACCTAACTCCTTAAAGGTCCCTCCACCATCCAAGGTAAGTTCTAATGGTGATTCTAAGTTTATTTCAATTCCCCAACATCTTATTAACATGGGTAAATCCCCCATATCATTAGATATTCGATTGGTATATCATTGTTGAGAGAAGAAACCCTAGAACTCGAATTCATGGGGATTGAACTTCAAAAAGGTAATGTCTTCACCCTCTAATTGATTCTAGCATTGGATTAATGAATATAGACTCTATTTCATGAGATATGAATTGATGGGTTTGATAGAAAAGCGTGAACGGTTATAGATTTGGGATGTTGATTGTTGATTATTAGTTAAGGGTGTTGTTTACCTTATGTGTGATAAAGAATAAGGTTGATTATAACCGTTTGAGAATTTAGAATTTCATCTAGGAGAAAGAGAATGGGTTATTGGGTGTAGAAACACCATTAATAAGGGCTATGAAGCTTTATGCCACCAAGTGTTTGATAAAATGCCTAAGTGACCAAAACATGGATATTGTTGCTAATATGGAATCCTTTGACTTGCATTGATATAGATTAAAGTTGAAAGGGGCAAACATTATATTACGCTCAAGAGCAGGAAATTAAGGTATGTGAGGCTAACTCTCTATGTTTGGGAATGTTATTGATTCTCCCTACAATACGTTTCTTTTACGACGTTTCTAGTTGCCTCAGAAATATAGTTTAGCCTAGTTCCTTGAATAGTTGTAAAGTTTCTATTCTCTAGCTTCATAACTCGTTCATGACTTTCATTCTGAATGGTTGTTTAACCAAAGAATTATATCCTTTGACCAAAGCTATTTTAGGATGAACGCGAGTTTCTGATAACCATGGTAATAACGATAATTACAAATGAATAAGTAAATAGAAAATAATGAGATGCACAGAAAGTAAAGTGTATTATATCGTAGTTCAAGTGTCCTTTACAAGTTATATTTTATTCCCTTATATAGGGAATTTCTTAATATTGTCTACCTTTTACAATGATCACACATTAATGACTAATTATGGCATTAATGTAACGTTACAAAGAATAATCGTAATTGTTGCGTGAAGGTTGTGTAACGTGTGGATAATTAATTGAAGATCTCTGAATCTGCCCGTAGCTCTGTCCGGTTTCATTCCGACCATGTCTCTTCCTTGTCTCAATCAGGTTGAGTTTCCCGTAGCTGATTACCCGTAGGTATATTGCGTCATGCCTCTTTGCCTCGTATCTCTTTATAGAGTCTTGTCCAGTGATAACTAGGGATTTTATCTTATTTTACACTCTTTCTTGCTTAAGTTTTGGATAAAAGTGCATGCAAAATAGTCCCAAAGGCTCACGTGTTGTGCTTGTTGCAGGGCTTAGTCAAAATAGAGGAGGTATATGACAATCCAGAAGATGAAATAAACCAAGTACCTTCTCCCAGACGGGGCCGACATGCCAATATTAATGAGGACATTCCAGACACTCCCCCGCCACCAGCTCCCAGAGCTGCCCCTCGTGTCCTTCCAAATGAGGGGTATGCTAGTGCTATTGTCCCGCCTGGAATCCGGGCGGGAAATTTTCAAATAACAAATGTAATGCTGACACTCTTAGAGCAGCGGGGCTATTTCACCGGAGCCGCCCACGAAAATGCTTACAAACATTTGAAGGGCTTCGTGGATACCTGTTGGGGTAGCAAGCAAATGAACGTCTCAGAAGATGCCTTGAGACTGCGGTTATTCCCCTTCTCTCTTTGAGGGAAGGCTCTTGATTGGCTCGAGCGGTTTCCCGACCACTCCATATCCACATGGGATGAGCTCGCATACAAGTTTAGTGCAAACATTTTCTCCCCTAGTCACATGGCAGCGCTCAGAGATGAAATATTAGCTTTTAAGCAAGAACCCAACGAGCCTTTGCATGAGATTTGGGAGCGCTACCGGACCATGATTAAGGAATGTCCAAACAATGACATGACTGAAGCCATGATTCAGCAAACCTTCTACCGAGGAATAAATATTGTCACTCAATGTGTGGTCAATCAATTGGCCGGTGGAAATTTCATGAAATTGACTTACCCCGAGGCATGTGAGGTCTTAGATGAGATGGCTGACAGATCGTCAGTATGGCAAAGTAGAGCAAACGTACCTCAGGGTGATTCTGGTGTCAATAGTCTTCACAAAGAACTTCAAGAACATGGGCAAGCAATTGCCAAGCTCACTACCACTATGAACCAACTTGCCAAGGCCCAGCTTCAACAATTACAAGGGCCAAAGCAAGTAAATTCCATGGAAGGAGTGAATGTGTTAGTGAACCAAAGAAGGCCTCGGGGAAATCCAAAGCAAAGCAACAATGATCAAAGTGACCAAGGACCAAGTGGGTATAGTCAATAAGAGCCATATGATGATCAAGAAGAGGATGTTATGTATGCTAATAATTACCAAAGTCAAAGGAACAATCAAAGCAACAATCAAAATTGGAGCAACCAAGGCAACAATCAAAGTTGGGATAATAAAAGACAGAGAAGTTGGAACAATAACAACAATTCACGAAATTGGGGGAACAACAATAACCAACAATGGGGGAACAACAATGATAACAATTGGAGCGGAGGCAATAACAACAACAATTGGGGTGGTAATGGTAACCAGGGGTCGGGCTTTCAAAGGCCCTCGATGTACCAACAACCAAGAAATCCACCCCCGTACCAAGCTCAAGGACAAAGATCATCAAGTAATGACATGGGAAGAATTGAACAAATGTTCAAGCAAATGATGGAGCGAAACGCGAACTCCGATGCTCAATTGGCCTCCCACAACACCTCCATTAGAAACATTGAAGTACAAATGGGCCAAATTTCTCATGCCTTGAACACATGCCCAAAGGGAGCACTACCAAGTGATACGGTGGTGAACCCCAAGCGTGGGAATAATAATAATACCGGTCACGCCATGGCGGTGACCACAAGAAGTGGAAAAGGCGGTGAAGCGAGTTCTTCTAGACAAAAGAGAATTGTTGTTGATGATGATGAATTGCAAAATGATGAGTTACAAATTGAAGTTGATCAAGTGGTGGAGGAGCCAACTACTAGTGAGGTGGGAATTAATATCCATGATAATGGGGAGGATTTGCAAAGGGACGTGAACCCGTCTAGGGAACACGTGATTGATATGTCGGAACCAGTGGTCCCACGAGCCAAGGCACCATTGCCTAGGCCCCCTCCTCCATATCCTCAAAGGTTGGCGAAGCAAAAGCAATAGAATCAATTCAATAAATTCATCGATATGATGAAAAGTCTTTCCATCAATGTCCCCTTGGTTGAAGCTTTGGAGCAAATGCCCAGGTATGCTAAGTTCATGAAGGACTTAGTCACAAAGAAACGGTCTATGGAGTGCGAAACCATAAAGATGACTCACCAAGTGAGTGCCATAGTGCATTCAATGGCACCCAAACTTGAAGACCGGGGAGCTTTTACCATTACTTGTACCATCGGGAGTGCGGATTTTGCTAAGGCTTTGTGTGACCTCGGAGCTAGCATAAACTTGATACCATATTCGGTCTTTAAAACATTGGGGGTTGGTCAACCTAGGTCTACCTCTATGAGTATTCAAATGGCATATAGAACTATGAAGAGGCCCCTAGGAATCATTGATGATGTATTAGTGCGGGTTGACAAGTTCATTTTGCCCGCGGACTTCGTTATCTTGGATTGTGAAGTGGATTATGAGGTTCCCATCATCTTGGGAAGGCCCTTCCTAGCAACGGGGCCTTAGTAGACATGGAGGCCGGTGAACTCACTTTCCGAGTAGGCAATGAAAAGGTTGTGTTCCATGTGTGCAAATCAATGAAGCAACCCAACATCACAGAAGTATGCTCTTTCATGGACCTTGTCACCGAGGTCATTATTGACGATGCAAGCTCTATAATTAACGTTGAATATCCAGTGGAGGCAGCTTTATTGAACCATGATGACATCGTGGTGGATGTCTTACTTGAAAGTACCACTGCCCTTCAAGGCATGGGCTCTTATTCCTATAGTCCCCGAAATCTATCATTGGACTTGGAGAATCGGAAAACTCCTCCGACAAAGCCTTCAATCGAAGAGCCACCTACATTGGAGTTGAATCCACTTCCACCACACCTCAGGTATGAATATCTTGGTCCCTCTTGTACTTTACCTGTTATACTTTCATCTTTCCTAACCCAATTGCAGGTAGATTCCACTCTAAAAGTGCTAAAGAGGAGGAAGAAGGCCATAGGATGGACATTTGCTGACATTCGGGGAATAAGCCCCGCATTTTGCATGCACAAAATCATTCTTGAGGATGGAGCAAAGCCTTCCGTAGAGCACCAACGGAGGCTCAATGAAGCAATGCAAGAAGTGGTGAAGAAGGAAATACTCAAGTGGCTTGATGCAGGAGTTATCTACCCAATCTCAGATAGTGCTTGGACTTCTCCTGTCTAATGTGTTCCAAAAAAGGGTAGCATGAAAGTCGTCCAAAATGACAAAAATGAACTCATTCCAACAAGAACGGTCACAGGTTGGCGGGTGTGTGTGGATTACCGCAAGCTAAACAAAGTGACTCGCAAGGATCATTTCCCTCAATCTCAGATAGTGCTTGATAGGCTTGCCTTGGAGGACCAATAAAAGACTACCTTCACATGCCCGTATGGTACATTTGCCTTCTCCAGGATGCCTTTTGGACTTTGCAATGCACCCGCCACATTTCAGCGGTGCATGATGGCAATCTTTACTGATATGGTTGAAGACTTCCTCGAGGT
Source organism: Nicotiana undulata (assembly GCA_005239495.1). Lineage (NCBI taxonomy): Eukaryota > Viridiplantae > Streptophyta > Magnoliopsida > Solanales > Solanaceae > Nicotiana > Nicotiana undulata. The sequence continues at coordinate 112,003 of ML296624.1, forward strand.
GTTTATGGATGACTTCAGCGTATTTGGGGACTCCTTTTATGAATGTTTGAGAAATCTTGACAAAGTCCTCGCTCGCTGTGAAGAGACCAACCTAGTGCTGAACTGGGAAAAGTGCCATTTTATGGTGGAAGAAGGGATCGTGTTGGGCCAAAAAATCTCGAGGAATGGAATTGAAGTGGACAAGGCGAAGATTTAAGTGATTTCTAAATTGCCACCTCCAACTCCGGTTAAGGGGGTCCGGAGCTTCCTTGGGCACGCCGGGTTCTATCGGAGTTTCATTAAGGACTTCTCTAAGGTGGTCAATCCTCTTTGAAAATTGTTAGAGAAAGATACCAAATTTCACTTTGATGAGAATTGCATGAGTGCATTTGAATTGTTGAAGCACGAGCTTACCACAACACCTATTATCACCGTGCCGGATTGGAGCTCTCCTTTTAAGCTAATGTGTGACCCTAGTGATGTGGTTGTGGGGGGCGGTTTTGGGCCACAGGGTGAACAAGATCTTTCACCCCATCTATTATGCTAGCAAAACAATGAACTCGGCCCAAATGAGCTACAATGTCACCGAGAAGGAGTTATTGGCAATAGTCTTTGCGATGGAGAAATTTCGTCCTTATCTTATGGGTGCCAAAGTCATAGTTCACACTGACCATGCGGCACTCCGGTATCTCATGACCAAGAAGGATTCCAAAGCGAGATTCATGCGGTGGGTGTTGTTATTTCAAGAGTTCGACTTGGAGATTATTGATAGAAAGCGAGTGAAAACCAAGTGGCCGACCATCTTTCCCGCTTGGAGGAGCAAGGTCGACCTAGTGATGGGCTTGAAATTGATGATAGTTTCCCTGATGAACAACTTCTTTCTTTGTCAATGCAAGAAATGCCATTGTTCGGGGACATTGCCAATTATATTGTCACCGGTGTTGTTCCGTGTGAGCTCTCCTCCAACCAAAGGAAGAAGCTTAGGAGGGATAGCATGGAGTTTTATTGGGATGAACCATACTTATTCAAGATTTGAAATGACGGTGTCATCCGGCGATGTGTGCCCGAAGAAGAACAAGGATCGATTCTTCAGTCTTTCCACTCCTCACCTTATGGTGGTCATCATGGAGGGGCAAGGACCGCCTCCAAAGTGCTAAGTTGTGGTTTCTTTTGGCCTACCTTATACAAGGATGCTAATGACTTGGTCAAGCGATGTGATGAATGCCAACGAATGGGTGGCATATCCAAGAGAGATGAGATGCCTCTCACTACAATCCTAGAGGTGGATATTTTTTATGTATGGGGTATTGACTTTATGGGTCCATTTGTGAGCTCTTGCCCCATCATTCAACCTCATCTTGAGCTCCCTAGTTTCACAATCAATGAGAGCTTGCCCCGTGGCCAAGAATGGCCTTCCCAAAATTATGGGAATCTCTTCATCCACTCTACAATCCAGAATCACAAAATCTGCAGGGAATACAAATTTCCCTACCTGCACCAATACGTCATCCAGAATACCTGAGGGTCTTTTCACCGTTTTGTCCGCCAGCTGCAACAACATAGATGGCGGTCTAGCTCTTCCAATCCCCAACCTCTTATATATGTCCAGGGGCATAAGATTAATGTTGGCCCCAAATCACAGAGTGCCTTGGCAAAGGAAAAGTTACCAATGGTGTAGGGAATTGTGAAACACCCTGGATCAGACAATTTTTCCGCAATCGGTCTGGTCACAACGACACTGGAGGTCTGAGTAAGAGTCACTATGGCCAAGTCATGAAAGTCAAATTTTCGGGACATCAAGTCCTTCATCATTTTTGCATAATCAGGCATCTCCTTCAAAGCATCAATAAAAGGAATATTTACCTGGATTTGTTTCAACATCTCGAAGAATTTCTTGTACTGCTTATCTTTTTGGTACTTGGCCAACCTATGTGGGAATGGTGTTGGAGGTCTCTTCTTCCCAGTAATTCGGGCTTTCTCTTTGTCAGACACTACCTCTATTACCGATTCCTGGGCTGTCTCAACTACTTTCTCAGCTTCGATCTATGTGTTGGTTTCTTCCTGGGCAGGTTGCACTGTCACCTCGGTCAGTCTTGCTGAATCATCTATTTCAATGGGCACTGGTACAAGTGTCTCAGCCTGTCTGCTTTCTCGAGCCCTTTCTTGCTCTAAGTCTAAAGAACACCTCAAGAACCAATCATATCCCTAACCATGCCGATCCTACCTACAACAAAGATGTCCTATTTATCCAAGTTCCTTCTGACTTACCTTCTAGTTGATACTTCTCCTTGCCATAATATCGCAATTATCAATCTAGACTCACCACACGAGACCCAAGCATAATACCGTACTGTCTAAGGCTCGCAAGCCGCTGAATACTCTCTCAAATATCCCCAAAAGTACCACATTTAAGATGCTTACCCTGAAGAGACTTCATGCGAATCTAAATCTATTAACTTCACTTTCCTGATACTGATGTGTGAAATCCATGATAATGTAGAAATTCCACAAGTCTTGAAACCCTCCAACGTAAATCTCAATTCTAGCCAATTACGCACCTTGGAGATTCCAATTGTTACATTTAACCTTGAATCCATCAGAACCATACTAAGTGCTCATTTGCCTCCGGCATCTGGCAAGTGAAATAGTCCCAGCCTTTTCTCTCCCTGAACTGTCTCCGCACATTGGGGTTGTCTGGTAAAAGGTCTCTTGTGATGAATTTGCGCTCTGGTATCAATTTCCTTTCCGACCACCATTCTCGAAATTTGTGAAAGGCTGGTTCACTCACAAACCGATCCGGCCATGCTTCAGGGTTTCTTGTTCTTTCAACTCCTCCTACTTGGGGTTCACCCCATGTTTGGGTTTATCCCTTGCTTTTTCTTCTTCAGAGTGCTCACCCGATAGTGAAGCTGTGGGTGAGGTGGAGTATTCATGATCACTCCCTGCAGCTGAGCCCTTAGATGACTTAGAGTGTGCTGATGCTTGGGCAGGAGGGGAGTCATAAGGTTCATTTGTCAATCTGAACCTCTCCGGGAAGTCCGGGACAAACTCTGGTACCGACTCTAACTCAGATCCCTCTCCGGAGGGTGCATACTCACTTCCCGATTGGGAAGCAGATCTATCCATGGCCCGGATTATTTTTCTAGTTGCTTTTATTGCTTTCCGGACTTGGGGGGTTAGTTTGATCATTCCCTTGCATTTCCCCCGAGAGGATTCACCCTTTTCACTTGGTTTACGGCCATCACCTCTTGATTGGACCATAATCTGCAAGTTCAATTCATTTAAAGATTGTTAGTAGCCAAGCAGTGTATTTATTCATGAAGAAAAGAAAGTAACAGAACATTGGATTTGAGTTGCAGAAGTGGCAGACCGCGGACCGCACAAAAAGGACCGCGGTCCGTGTTGAGGTGGGGTTCAGACTACCCACCTCTCTGAAGATGGTCACCGCGGACCACATAAAACAACCTAGGTCCGCACTAAGGCACCGCGGACCGCACAAAAAGAACTGCGGTCCACGTTGAGGTGGGGTTCAGACTACCCGCCTCTCTGAAGATGGTCACCGCGGACCGCATAAAAACAACCACGATCCACAATAAGGCACCGCGGACCGTAACAAAAGAACCGTAGTCCGCGTTGAAGTGGGGTTCAGACTACCCATTTCTCTGAAGATTAGTACCGCAGACCGCATAAAAGCACCGCGGACCGCACTTATTCCCAACATAGTGTTTCAATTTTTAATCTTTAATTCAAGTTCAAAGGCACATGTTTTTCATACTCTAGGTGTTTAATCAGTGTAATTAACTACAATGGGTCTAAATTAAGCATTATGAACAAACCCTACACATGATTAATGGATTAAAGAAGAAAAAGGGGAAAAAGAAGAAGAAAATCTACCAAGTAAACAAGAAAATAATAAAATTAAGAAGTTATGAAGTCAAAATTAAACTTACTAGATGTGGAATGAAGATGAGATGAATTAGATGACTCAATTGAAGCTAGCAGGGATGATGCACAGTGGAAATTTTACTGTAGAGAGAGCAAAGAGCAAAAAATGTAAAATGAGGCCCTCATGACCTATTTATAGAACTTGGCCAGGGACCCACGTTACTTACCCACTGCTGACCACATAAAATGACTGCGGACCGCGATCCTCAACATTTCTGGGCATCTGGGCAAATGGCCACTGCGGTCCGCACAAAATGAACCGCGGCCGCAGTGGTCCACCGCGGACCGCACAAAATGGTAGTGCGGCCGCGGTGGCAACTTCAGAGAGAAATTTCTTGTAAGGTGGCTCCGCGGACCGCACAAAATTGAATGCGGTCCGCATTGCAAACTTCAGAGAGCTGTTATTTTCAACTTAACCTTGTGCCCTGCATCAAAATAATCCTACAAGATCCCACAACCAGTTAGTCCAAAAATAAGTCCTATACTACCAAGAAAATCAAGGAAAAACAAAAATAAAGGCACATGGGTTGCCTCCCAAGAAGCGTCTGATTTAACGTCGCGGCACGACGCATGTTACCATGTTTAATTGAGATTCATCAAAGCCACCACGTGGCTATCTTCAAATTTCCCAAGGTAATGCTTGCACCGGTGCCCATTCACTCGAAAAATCTCCCTATTTTTGTTCTTGAGATCGGGAGCACCAAAGGGTGTGACCAATACAACTTCAAACGGGCCACTCCATTTTGACTTGAGTTTGCCTGGAAAGAGACGGAGTCTAGAATTGAAAAGGAGCACCAAGTCTCCCACCTTGAATTCCCGTTCTTTGGCATACTTATCATGGAGGTAATTCATTTTGTCTTTGTACAAGGAGGAGCTAGTGTATGCATGGAATCTGAACTCATCTAGCTCATTCAAGTGATCAACTCTGAGATTAGCAGTCGTGTCCCAATCCAAATTCAACTTCTTCAAAGCCCAAAGTTCCTTGTGCTCCAACTCCACCGGAAGATGACAAGCCTTGCCATACACCAACCGATAAGGTGACATACCGATTGGGGTCTTGAAAGCAGTCCGGTAGGCCCAAAGAGCATCATCAAGCTTCCGAGACCAATCAGTCCGGTTAGCATTCACTGTCTTGGTCAATATATTCTTGATTTCACGATTGGACACTTCCACCTGGCCACTTGCTTGAGGATGGTACGGAGTAGACATCTTATGATTGACTCCATACTTCGATAGCAAAGAATCAAAGGCCCTATTGCAAAAGTGAGACCCCCCGTCACTGATGATGGCACGGGGTGTCCCAAATCTGGTGAAAATATGCTTTTTCAGAAAACCAACCACACTCCGGGCCTCATTATTGGGCAAAGCCACGGCCTCAACCTATTTTGAAATGTATTCCACCACCACGAGTATGTAAGTGAGTTTTTACATGTGTTTCTTAGCAATGCTCTTGGGTTTTGGTGACCTGCGTAGCTTGGTTGAGTTAGAAGGATTCAATCCTGACGGTTTGGTGTTGTACAAATGGGATTCAGATAGTTCCTGATGGTTTCTACCACGGTTAGGGATGTATATTTTCTACTGGCGTGAGGCGCAGGTAATGTACAGTGATTTTGCTTCTAAATGGAATCAAATGAAAGTTCTTGGCTAGTTGGGTGCGTAGTTGCTTGTGGCTCGGAAGGGATTATGAAGTTCTCATTTTTATCATAGGATGGCATGGTGTATGTGGTATGTCGTGTAGAGTTGAGATTTGTATATGTGAGGTCACGGTTCAGTTCTGGAAGGAAGGTCAAAATTCTTAGGCAGCATTGGCAGTATCGGCAGTATCAGATGACTAGGTAGATGATATCACTATTGGGTGGCTTAGTAAAGGTATACATTCAAGAAGGGAAATGTGTGGAGTTAAGGGTGTTTCATTGGTATTGCAATGCTCCCTTATTGGATCAACTGCTAATATTCGAGGTTTCTTGGTGACACGGAAGAAGTGTAGGGGGTATCCTTCGTGGAATGATTGGGTATTAGGGATGTGTTATATATTCGAGCGGTGGAGTTGGGATCAGATATGGTAATTTGTGCGCTTCATAGACTTCGAGACTGAGAGTTCTCATAAACAGATTATTTTGTGATTGTGAACTGTGAGGATGCGATCAAAGCTAGTCAGATGTTAGTAAATGCCATGATTTAGTCACTGTGAACCTTCATAGAGTTATCTATCTGTTGTCGGTAACCAGATTTGATTTAGGGTTATTGGTAGTCCCAGTATGGGTATGTGTTCTGCACCGGGTCGGAATTGTTGACTCCGAATTGCTATTGTTGAGAGGTGTACCATTCGATTGTCATTGAGCTTATTCGTGTTGTGGAGTTATCTATGAGTTACCCTTCAATGTTGCGAGGAGTGGTGATTGTCGGTTATATGCACATATGGTGCGGATATATTTGGGCTTTATAGAGGGATTTGAGTAAGGTAAGTAATTGGGTATTGCGGGATTGAGATGTATTGGTTATGTTCCTTCTGATTTTTGTGGCATGGCATCGTCTGATTCCCCCGTGGTTATGGAAATGCACTTGGAGTACTTGGAGTCGAATTGCGCATGGTTATTGATTTTGAGCAAGGTGGCTTGAAGTATTTCATGTGGACCAGCTTGGATAGGATCACGCATTTTAGCGGAGTTATGTGGAGGTATGATCCTTGGTGTCAGATTCGTGTGTTTTGATTTTACGATGTGTGCCAGGCTCTTAGCATGGTGTTGTGATGGTAATTGTTAATGGCAGGATAGTCCTCTCGTGTGAATCTTTTCTATGATTTGAGTTCGTGGGATGTTTCTATTGAGTGCACGAGTTGCACAGGTTATGACTTTGGATTGTATTGAGGCGTCGTGTTATCAGAGTGAATGTGTTGGACGAGAAGAGGTCATTGGGACTAGAATTAATACTACCAGAGTTGACTACAGCATGATTGGAAGGATGACATCAGAAGTTTGCTTAGAAATTTGCTATAGTTCCTGTCGGAGAAATGGGGAGCTCCATGGCTGGCTGATCAGACAAATGGTTGCTAGTTTCTACGTGTTTCTCTCATCATCGACAATATATGGAAGTGTTAGAGGGAGGCATTGCTTGATAAGAGGTTATGTACCAGTATTAGGTTGTTTTGAGCAGCTATGGCGATTAGGAGTTATCTCTATGAGTGTTTGAGTCAGGCGGAATATTATGTGATTACATCTTGGGTTGCGGATATGGCTTGATACAGCGTGTTCAGACTTATTCAGTTTATAATTGTGTAATTTTGATCTTGTAAATTATTTCAGAAGTGGAAATTTGGTTCTAAGGTTTATGGGACAGGTTGGATTTCAAAATTTCAACTGTGTTGTTCTATTGAACCTATATGGGATAGGGTGACGTGGGATCACTCCCGGGTATGTGCATGGTAGGATACGCGGCAATTTTGGTGGTGGTTGGAAGAACTCCAGGCACGTTCGAGGACGAACGCATGTTTAAGTGGGGAAGAATATAACGATCACGTCGGTCATTCCGAGAGTTTATCCCTGTTTCCCCCCATTTCTGCTCTATTATGTGTTGTTCAGCTCGTTTATGTTGTGTTGGGGTCGGTTGTCTCATGTTCGAAGTGATTGTGGAGAGAAATGAGACACTTAGTATCTTAAATGAGCTTAATAGTTGGAAAAGTCAACTGGGAGTTGACTGATAGGTAAACGACCTCGGAATGTGAATTTTATGGCTCGATAGCTTCGTTAGATGATTTGGGACTTAAGAGTGTGTTCAGAATGTGGTTTTGACGTCCGGAGTAGAATTAAGCTTGAATTGGCCAAATTGAGTTTTTGGCGATTTCTGGTCGGCAGTGAAAATTAGCTATCGGGGTCGGAATGGAATTTCGGAAGTTGGAGCAGGTTCGTAGTGTCATTTTGGATATGTGTGCAAATTTTCAGGTCAATTGGATGTGTTTCGGGTGGTTTAGGCATCATTGGTGAAATTTACAAATCTCAAAGTTCATAGGCTTGAATCCGAGGTGATTTTGGTGTTTTGGCGTTGTTTTGAGTGTTTCGAAGGCTCGACTAAGTTTGAATAAGATTATGGGATGTGTTGGTATGTTTGGTTGAGGTCCTGAGGGCCTCGGGTGAGTTTCGGGTAGTTAACGGATCGATTTTTGGACTTGGGACTTGGCAGAATTTTGCTAGTTTTAGTTGCAGAGTTTTCTTCATCACGTTCGCGTTGCTGGAGTCGCGTTCACGAAGAGTTCTTAGGGGCAGGAGGCAAGTTGTTATATGCGTTCGCGTTTGGGGTGATGCGAACGCGGAGGGTTGGCCAGGTGTTCTACGCGTTCGCACCAGGTGGGTCGCGTTTGTGTAGTGAAGCAGTAGCTGGGGACCCAGGCCCCTTTTTGGTCTATGCGTTCGCGTAATGGGACCGCGTTCGCAATGGGTCCAGTGATAAAGCTTCGCGTTCGCGAAGCTAGTGCTGTGTTCGTGATGAGTTAATTTGGGAGCAGGCTTGATTTGCCTACGCGAACGCGGGAATTAGGCTGTGTTCGCATAGAGTGTTCTGGGCAAGAGTATTTAAACCCCTCCTTCCCGATTTTCAATCTATTTTCACCATTGTTGAGTGATTTTGAAGCTTTTTGAGAGGGATTGAAGAGGGAATCGAAGGGAAACACTTGGAGGTAGGATTTTTGAACTCAATACTCGATTCTATGTTGGTTTCTAAGTAATTAAACCTGAAATTAGTGGAATTTAAACCCAAAATTGGGGAAGTTAGGGCATGTGAAATTGGAGACTTTAATTGAGGAATTGAAGGGGAAATTGTGGTCCGATTTTGATGTTCTTGGTATGTATAGGCTCGTGGGAGAATAAAGATTTTGGTTTTGTGATTTTTATCGAATTCCGAGACGTGGGTCCGGGGGTCGGGTTTGGACAATTTCGGGAATTATGCTTAATTTTGATAAATTTCGAATGTGCTTTGTTCCTTAGCATATATTGATGGTATAAATCTGATTTTGGCAAGATTTGGAGTTATCGAAGGCCGATTCGAGGGAAGAGCATCTTGGATTAGTATTCGGGCCGGTTTGAGGTAAGTAATGACTGTAAATCTTGTCCTTAGGGTATGAAACCCCGGACTTCGCACTTTATCACTTTTTTAGAGTGGCGCACATGCTAGATGACGAGTGTGTGGCGCGCAGTGTTGGGGGATTGTGACTTGATCCGTCCCGTGGCAACTATTAAGTTGCATATTTGATTCTAATTCTTATGATATTCATGTTTTGTGACTATTACTATATTTTGGGTTGAACGCCATGTTTGGGGCCTTATGCCGACTTGTTTAAAACCCCTTGGGGGATTTTACTGCTATTCCTCACTGTGTTGACTTATGATTTACGCTCAGTCATATTATGTTTAACTGATTTCGAAACTCAGTCTTATTTACACTATTTTGAGATATAAAATGATATTTTGGGTCGAGCACCCCGTTTTACTGATAGCCCGAGCGCCTTTTTTGTTGTGAGGTTTCTGACTGAGTGAGGCCGAAGGCCTATGTGGTGAGGATATTATGGGATCGGGCTAAGAGCTGCAGCATGTTATACTTTTTATGATTTCTGAGTGAGACCGAGTGCCTGATTTGTGGGGACATGATATGGGATCGGGCTGCACGCCGCAACATGTTATTGATAGGCCGAGTGCTAGAGTGATTGATACCATGATTTGGCTTGTTATAGCGCTTGGCTGTAGGAGCCCCTCCGGAGTCTGTACAACCCCAGTGAGCGCAGGTACCTATCGAGTGTGAGTGCCGAGTGATTTGGAGGCATAAGTGGTTGTGAGGTTGCCCGAGAGGCTAATTACGAGTGATTGTGAGGCATAATGAGCGACTGATTCTGAGTGATGTTATGCCCGAGTGGCGGTTTATTATTCGTATTTTTTCTCGAGTGGCTACTTATGATTCATTTCATTTTACACTAAACTTCTTGGGGCATTTTTCTGAAATTGTTGGAAATTATACTTTTCAAAGGATTTTTACTGAAATTGGCTTTTTAAGCGTGATGATTTAACGTATACACTGTTGGAAAGAAAGACTGTGTTTATTGTGAATTGATGATTTGACTTTATGTGTTTCTTACTAATCAACCCTGATTTATTCTCATTACTACTGAGTTGGCATACTTACGTTACTCCCTGCACCTTGTGTGCAGATCCAGGTGCTAGGGCAGAGTGAGCTGTCTATCTATTCCAGAGACTTCTCAGAGATTATGCGAGGTAGTTGCACGCGTCTGCAACCCTGCTCTCTCCTGTTTACTATTATAGATTTTATTTTCCAGACTCATATATTTTCGGTAGATGTTCATGACCAGTGACTCCGGGATCTTGGGGTTGTATTTAACATTCGGTGTAGCTTTATCTGTTTAAAAATGATTAAACGAAACCTTTATGGATTATCAGTTTAGCAGTCATATAAATGAAAGATTCTTTACGTTTGAGTGTTAATTTGGTTGGCATAGTTCCACGATAGGCGCCATCACGACTAGTTTAGATTTGGGGTCGTGACAAACTTTCATCTAGTATAACCATGGCCTTCCCAAGATGATGTTGTATCCCATATCACCATCTACTACTTCGAAGAGAGTTGTTTTCATTACTCCTTCAACGCTTGTGAGCAGCAAGGTCTCTCCCCGGGCCGTCACGCTCGCAAGGTTGAATCCAACGAGAAGCTCTGTTGCCGGAATAATGCTTTCGGTGAGTTTAGCCTGCTCCAATACTCTCCATTGTATGATATTAGCCGAACTTCCTAGATCCACTAGAACACGTTTAATCTTAAAATCTAACACATTTAAGGAAATTACCAGTGCATCATTGTGTGATAACAACAATTAGTTTGCGTCTTCCTCTGTGGAAGTGATATCGTCTTCCCAGAGTCTTTTACTATGAGTTATTGATACTTTCGTCTTCTTCGCTGCCGAAAAGGTGACCCCGTAAATCTCATTCCCCACGAAGATCATATTAATCGTTTGGCGTGGGGTTTTTTCTCATGCTTTTGAAGGTTCCACATTGTCCTTGTTTCGACCATAATTGCTCTTAGCTCGTTTACTCTAGAATTCTCTGAGGTGACCATTCTTCAATAGTGTTGCCACCTCTTCCTGGAGGTGTCGGCAGTCCCATGTTCGGTGGTCGTTCGTCCCATGGTATTCACACCATAAGTTGGGATCCCTCTGCCTAGAATCGGACCTCATAGGCCTCGAGAATCGCACCTCTTTAATGTTTCTCATGGCTGACACCAGCTCTACTATACTGACGTTGAAGTTATATTCCGATAACTTGGGGTAAAAATGATCTCGAGACCCTGAAGTTTCTTTATCTTGGAGTGTGATATATTGTTTCGACCACGATCGCTCCCTTTGTCAACGTTGAACTTGTTTGCTGCTCGAAATTTTTTGCCTCAGCCTTCGGTCAACTTGTAAGGCAAAAATCGGCCCCTCGAAGTCCGTCTATCCGCGTCGTAGTCATCTTTTGATTTTTCTCTGTTCTTCTCCCGTCCTTTGACCGATGATGTCAAACTAACCTGGTCATCTTCGATCCTTATCTTTGACTCGTACAGGTTGTGGACATCTGCCCAAGTTGTTGCTTGAAACTCAAGTAGGCTCTCTTTCAACTTTCGGGAAGCGTCCGAACTTCTCAGATTCAAACCTTTGGTGAAAGCTTCAGCTGCTCATTCATCCGGAACAACCAGGAGCAACATTCTTTCTTTCTGGAATCAGGTAATGAATTCTCGTAATAATTCAGATTCTCCCTGTGAAATCCTGAATTTTTCGGCCTTTCGGGCTTGTACTTTTCTAGCCCTGGCATGAGCCTTGATGAAAGATTCTGCGAGCATCTCAAAGGAATCTATAGAATGCTCGGGTAATAATGAATACCACGTTAGAGCTCCCCTCGTGAGAGTTTCTCCAAATTTCTTTAGTAACACAGATTCAATTTCGTGAGGAGTTAAATCATTTCCTTTCATTGCCGTTGTGTAGGTGGTAATATGCTCATGTGGGTCTAAGTTTCGTCATACTTTGGAATTACAAGCATTTTGAATCGTTTCGGGATTAGTTCTGGTGCCACACTCGCCTTGTACGATAATTGAATATACTTCTTCGAGTCCGGGCCTTTCAATACTGGTGGCGCACCCGGGATCTGGTCCATGCGGGTGTTTACATCCCTCATGAACCATAAAAGTTCATTCTTGAACGGACCGTTCTCGTTGTTGAGACCGGATCTGCTCCCCATAGCTCCGTCGGGTCCAACTTCACCCTTGGGAGTCTTGTTATCGACTCTCTGCGTTGTTTGGTTTGCGAGAACACTGGGAGGAGTTGGATCTCGTCTATTTGCATTATTTGAAGCTCTCGATAGCGCCTGCTTCAGTTCCGTCAAAACCTGATCTTGCCGCGTGAGATGGCCTAGAATGATCCCTTGTTGCTCTTGCAGGACCCTCACCGCATCCACAACATGCACCTCATCAGCATCCTCGGGAGTTGCCTCCCGAACCTGTCGAAGGTACTGCCCGTCATGCACCAGCGTGTCGTCATTCTCCTCATTGCGGGTGTCACTTATTGAATCATTGAAATGAGGACGATCCCCTCGAATTTCAGGCCTGTGCGTATTGTTAACAGTGTTATCTGCCATTTTTTGTGATTTTTTCTAAGACAAAAAAATCAAATCGCGTTAGTAAAAAAGGCAAAGATCAATTTAATTGCACAACTGTCTAGGCCCATGGTGGAGGCCAAACTGTTTACCCGTAAAACGGTACAGTTGAACTTGTACGTGGTTTCTAGACAAGTGAAGTAATTTGACCCTGAATTAACGCAGTAATTGAAGAAATATACACTACTTAGCCTTATAATGTAGATGAAACATCAAATATGTCAATTCCAGGAACACGGTTTCTGGGCACAGCAACGGTGAGATCAAAAAGCAAGAAAGTACGATTGTATTAAGCTTTGTATAGAATATAATGTAAGTTGAGCCAGGAAATTCATCCCTTCTAATCATAACTGAGCTCCTTATTTATAGCTAGCTATATCTAGGGAAAGAGGTCCTAGGATCGTGTCCTCCTTTAATGTCAATTATGAGGGTCATTGATGAAGATGTAATGGTGAACATAAATGTCAAATACTTTGTAAGGGACCGTCGCTCTTAATGTTGCAGAATATTCCCTATTAGGAATATTAAATGCTACCTGGTGCAAAACATTTAATATACCTTTATGAACATTATCCTTTCTGGTGACAAGCGGAATGACTGCGTTCGGGCTTCGGTCATCTCCGTCTTGGGTTCCATGTGTCATATCATATTTCACCCTATACGGAATTATAATTTTGACATAGTGAAATTTAAAATAGCAATGAGAGCCTTCCCTATCTGCTTATTCTGTTATTTTATAAAAGAAAATTATCCAGTGTAGTTAATAAGATAAATTAGCCGTCTGGGTCGAAGCTAGAAGCCCGTATTCGAGTTCGGTCAAATTCAATAACTTTTATTTAAATAATATATTTGTGTTAAAAAGTTTATTAAATATATACAAATATTAAATTTAGAACCTAATTAGCGGTAAATTCAGAACCAATAAAATTAAAATCTTCCCTATGTTATCCATTTATATTTATGTGCTCCAACTTCAATATATGTATACTTTTTCACCCTCCCTTGAAGTTCCATAAGTCCATAACCACGAAATTACTAGGCGAAAATAACCGCTGAAAATATCTGGGCAAACCCAAGAAGAGAATTACAATTTGGCATCTTATTATTATAAAATAAGGGCATTATGTAGACCGCTTTCTCCGTAAGCTGTATCTTGATGTTAACCAAATTAATATTATAGCAGTGTACCTACTTATCAATATAAAAACAATTCTCAATAATGCCAATCATGCCATACTTGGTGGGGCCCTTTTGCGGCCAAGCATTTCAAAACTAGAAAGGTCGATGCACTACTTTATTCTAATGTAAATCCTTACCTAATCATTTTTTGTTCTTATATTACATGTGCTTTGATAATTAGGCAAGTGGTGCTTTATCTTTAGTTATAAGCAAACGACCTTTCACGTTCTGGTCTTAATCCTGACTTGTTGGGGCCATGTGGGTCAGATCAACTATGCCAACACTCGCTCTGTTGGACCTTATTTCTACGGTTTCCCAACTCTTTCATTAGCTTCTTTGCACCTCTTTGGTTATAAATGGCAAATAATGTTCCCTACTCCTGTTTTAATTGCTCCCTACTTTTTTTTCCCCTATAAAGGTGATGCTCGAATTAGATTGTGTATGTTTCAATTATTCTATTCGATATACACTACTCCCACCAAGAAATTATCTCATATTTTTGGAAAGCTAGAATTTTAACCCTATTTTTTCATAATTTTTAGCTATTTCATTGACCGTAGATAATAGTGATTGCAAAGTTTAAAGGCGTAACAATATTTAGAAAAAGCTTTGGGACCATTGTTGGATTTCTAAACGTGTTTCTTTGTTCTTAACAAGAATTACTCCAACCATCAGAGGATGTGGTGCAGTGGATGAGACTGCTCTTCCCATAACCAGAGGTCTCGAGTCGAGCCTTGGGTATTAAAAAATCTTTGGTAGGGAGCGTTTCTCCCCGAATGGAGCACTACGCGACGCAAATTCGAATATAGTCGGGCTCCAATGCAAGTACCGGACACTGGATGAAAGACCAAAAACCCAAAATTACTCCCTAAAAACCACTTTGTTTACTTTTATTATCTATATACCCATGTTACCACTCAATGTTCGACTCCAATTTTGACTACTTTATTGTATAAATGAACTGCTCCATGCAGTTTTTCGCCTGCACATCGTAATGAACTTTCATATGTCCAAAGGGCATGAATCACGAACCACAACTTTTTTGGCAATAAAGGGACACAATATCTCAACTACTCTAATATAACATTCAGAGACCCCTGAACCACAAGGATATATCCGTGACCACCGCTCAACTACCTAATTTGCGATAAGGACAAGTCTTAATATTGACCCCTGACTTTCGAAGCCACTGATAAGTTTATCGTCCATCTAACAGTATAAGTGAGGGCCATTATCAGGTCCTATGTCATACTCATGCCTCCTTATATTCTACTTCAAGATTGAAACAATGCTCCAAAACTAATTAAAATACTGCTTATGTGTTATCTTCTTTCCTATTTCCATTTCCATGGCTAATATCATAATCCTTCTTCATATTAACCATTCGTTTGAAGAATATCTTGCAGAATTAGCATCAGCGTTCGGAAAGCTTTTTTTTCTGTAGCACGCTTTCCAGCTGATAAGTCATCGAAATTTTGGACAGATAAGATCAAATTAGGATAAGCTTTCTATGGAAGCCCAATGGTACAAACATAAACATTCCTGACCAAGATAATTATTCCGCACTCCACCACTCATTTCTTTTCTACGAATTTGGCACCATAACTACAAAATGAAAAGGAAAAGAAACAATTAACATGTGCATAAATTGATTGTAAGATTTTGTGGAATAATAGGAAGCTGATTATGTTTGAGCACTGTAACAACATTTTCTTCTTGTAGATTGTACTTTTGGAACATTTCTTGCACAAATAAAATTTGGAATATTACTCGCGACAAAAACCATCGAAGTCTATAAATAATCATTAAATAAGAATATATTAGATCGACTCCGCACACTATTCACAAGTCAGGACCATATTTTCTTATTGAAAGTGTAGGCCAAGAAGGCAAATTAGCAAAGTTTAGTTCACATCAGTAAGTAGAAGGGGAGACTGATGCAGGCCCCTTGTACAGTTTGAATGGGTCTTCTCTCGTCTACACCAAACATAATCAAGAATTCTAAGGCCCATGAGGAAAGGAAGTGGCTTTTAAAGAAAGACAAAACAATAGCACTTGGAATAAAATCTCATGAGGAAAGGTTGGTTCATGGAATATTCTGTCATAGTAATAATTGAATAAAATATCAGATTATCTGAAACAAAGTTAGGATTATTAGTTGTGGAATGGATATTTTTTCTTTTTCCACGGGTAGATCCACTAAGAAAATAAAGCACTTCCTGATAAGAGGTTTTCATAAAACTCAGATATCATTAACTCAATTGGTTCACTCATTCATGGATTAGTTTGATATATCATAAGGTAATTTATCTTTTTTCTCAAAATTTTGCAATTTCCTTTATTCTTCCATTTAGTTATTATTTAATAAAAAGTCCAATAATTACAAATTTTCCTATTTTTACGTATTACAATTTTCCAATTCACTAGAAATTCGATGTAACATGTGGTTGGTTGTTACCTCTATTTAACTATTTAACATTCCACGTAATTATTTTATTCTGTCTTAATTCAAAATTTGCAGAGAAACTATTTGTTCTTCTCACCGCTAGAGAGTCAACAAAGTCGTTTCTCTTCATTCACATTCTAGTTATATTAACGTGAATGCTACAAAAATTCAGGAAGTCACCTTCTAAATTCGACTAATTACACCATTTTTCTACCGTAACCGTTTTCTAAGATTAAATGCTTAAACAAATTTGAAGAGACGTTCTATTGCATTTTTGAAGGTTTTTTTCTTTTAACTTTTTTTGGGTTGTAATTTCCCCTTCATTCTTCTCATTTTAGCTTTATTTAATTTTTCACTCTCTGCAGAAGTTATTTTTTATTTCTTTTATTTACACCTTTTCGGCTTTCTAGACTGTTTGAACGAAATACTTTCACAAACTTGAAGATATCGTTCGTTTTGTGATGACCCGATAGGTCATCTCGTGTTTTGAAAAATAATTTTGTGATCCGAAACCTTAAAATCATGTTTTAGCCTTCCTCGATTTACGTGCGTAGTCCGAACGTCTTTAGTGTTAAAAGCTGATAAAAATAAGAAATTCTGCCTAAAAACTTCATTTGAGTTGATTTCGGTCAATTTTTTGGTAAATGGACCCATATTCGTATTTTAACGGTTCCGGTGGGTCCGTATCGTGATTTGGGACTTGGGCATATGCCTGGAATCGAAACCAAAAGTCCCTAGCCCGAGATATCAGACTTTGTCGAATTTTGATACTGAAAGCTTAATGAATTTGAAATGTTTGATCAAAGTTTGACTTTTTGAATAACGGGTCCGTATTTTAGTTTCGGAATCCGGTATAGGTCCAATACTATATTTATGATTTTTCTGTGAAATTTGATGAAAAACGGAGTTAGTTTGACGTGATTCGGGCGTCCGGTTGTGAAAATAGAAGTTTTAAAGTTTTCTTGAAAATTTCATTTGATTTGGTGGTCAATTCGTAGTTTTAAGTGTTATTTTGGCGATTTGATCGTGCAGGCAAGTTCGTATGATGTTTTTAGACTTGTGTGCATGTTTGGTTTGGAGCCTCGAGAGCTCGGGTGAGTTTCGGATAGGCAACTGAGACTTCTGGTGTAGGCCTGTGATCTCGCAAATGCAAGATCAGGCATCGCTTTTGCAACCTATGCAAGTTCCGTATTTGCGAGCTATTTCTCGCATTTGCGAAGAATAGCCGGGCCTCATGATTTTTGCATTTGCAAACATTCCTTCGCATTTGTGAAATGGGACGAGGGAAGGCAGTGATCGCATTTGCGATCACATGGTCGCAATTGCGGAAATGGTCAGGCACGTTTGCGCGATTTTCTTCGCATTTGCGATGATATCAAGAATGGGAAACCTTTGCATTCGCCGCGATAGGTTCTTCGCATTTGCCAACCCCGGGACGCAAATGCGATACCTGCAACTAGGGGTGTTCATGGTTCGATTTGGGTCGGTTTTTTCCAAAAAAGAAACGAAACCAAGTAAGTCGGTTTTTCAAATATTGGAACCAGTCCAAACCAATTAAGTCGGTTTTTATCGATTCGATTTTTGTCGATTTTTTGGTTATTTATCATTTTTTTTCCCCTTAAATATGGGGCATACACTACCAAACGCATATTCTGGCGACTACATTTTCAACATAACACTATCAAATCAATTATTTTTTGAGAAATTTATCATTTACCAAGATATATTGAAGATAATTGAATAAAATAGTGATGAATAATTTAAGTACTCAATTAAAAATCGATTTATTTTTAGCATGAAATAATTTTTTTTTATACTTAGCGAAAGAAAAATATCAAATCAAACTAGATTGTAAAGGCAAAGAATTGGATTATTAAATAGCAAAGAATAGTATATACCATAAAATTTTGAAACTTTATATAAAAAAATATACATATACATATAAATACATATAGAAATAATAATAAATTTAAATATCTACTTTTATAGTCGGTTTGGTTTGGATTTTTCCGGTTATTTTTTTATTGAAACCAAAACCGAACCAAATTTGATCGGTTTTTAAAATTCAAAACCAAAACCAAACCAAACCTAAAATGTATCGATTTTTTTGGTCGGTTTGGTTCGGTTTTCGATTTTTCGGGTTTTTATGAACACCCCTACCTGCAACTAATCAAAATGACTTTGGACGGATTTTTGATTCACCCTTCAAATTTTCAAACCTAGAAACACAAGATGCGATTTTCCAAAGAACTTTTCTTCCCCAAATCATTTATAAGTGATCTTAAACTAATTTCTTTCAATCTCCCATTACTTTTTCCTAAGATTCAACCTAAAATCTAAAGTTTTCATGGGAGAATTGGGGGGGGGGGGGGGGGGG
>ML296624.1:130829-163021 GCA_005239495.1 Nicotiana undulata
GACCTCAAATTGAGGTCGAATTCCAAAACAAATCACATAACCGGGATCAGGGTGAATGGATAATCGAATTTTGATCCGAATTTCGAGTTTGGACTAAGCGGGCTCGGGTGTTAAATTTTGTTGACTTTTTCAAAAATGACCTAAATTGAATTCTTTACAATCGTGGGTAGTTTGAATTCTTTACAATTTGCTATATTCTATCAGTTCGAAGGCTTGTGTGAAAGGAAAAGCCGTGGTTGAGATTTGAGTTTGGGACATTAGAGCTGGGTAAGTGTCGTGGTTAACCTTGATTGAGGAAATATGAATTATTTGCTTATTTACTACTTGTTTAATTATTGGGAACAACATATATACGATGTGACGAGTACTTATGCGTTGTAGTCAGGTTAGCATGCGGGTAGGGTGTGGTTTCTTGCAAGTATAGCTTCCTTTGTTCATATTATCCATGTTTGGACTAGTATTGTTAGCTCGGTCGCCGTTATCATGTTTACGAATATTTTGGTGATATTTGAGTATCGATTTCGAAGTTGAGGTTGACATTGTGGATCCAAATGTGGAAGTTAGACTTGTACTTGTTATTAAAATCTTCCTGTTGTGATTTGTTCATCGCATTATGGAAAGGGAGATTATTAATGCACGAAGGGTGATGTCGTGCCATTTATATTGACTTTATGGTGAGGTTGAGAGTGTTAATGCACGAAAGGTGATGTCGTGTCATATTGTGAGTGTAATGCACGAAGGGTGATGTTGTGCCATGTTATGAGAGTTGTAGACATGTAATTTTTTACCCTCCCCTAAAAATTTACCCCATTTAGAGCTTAGGTATTTATTTTAGGCTTAATATTGCTATTTTAACTAGTTTTGACTCTTTTACTTTATTCTGTCGCAAAAATGAAAACTACAAAAAATATTTTTCTTTATTCTATCTAATTGGTAACTTTGTCCAGATATATTTAGGTTCATTTTTACTTTCGATCAAATTGGAAAATACAAAAAAAAGATGTCATATTTTAGTTTTGGTAAAAATAAGATGTACATTTTAGTAAATAAGTAATTTTTTATTCTATTTCAAAAATTATTTGAATTGTTTTAAGTAGTATATAATTATGTATTTAGTTAATTAATTTAGTTTCTTCATATTGATTTTTCAAAAGAAAAAAGAAAAAAAAAGGAGAAACGTGAAGCAAAGGGAAATTCAAAGAAGTAAGAAAGAAAAATGGTCCCCTTCCTACTCCCCATCACGTGCCCCTTCCTTTATTCTTGTATTTGTTATTAATTTTGTTATCTCTTTTCCAATAGAATATTGCCACCTCACCTTCCTAAATATTCCTTCTAACAAAACTTATCTACTTGCCTTGTAACAAATACAAAGAGGACAAAAAAGAAGGCAAGAGGTAATAATCGCCTTATTTCTGTCTTGTAGTACTGTCGGTATAAGGAGAGGAATGGAAGTAGTCGTCTTGCTTCTTTTGTTTGGATCTGCTTATGTCTCTACTTCGCTTGATTCTCATGCCAGTGGACTTCATGCTCTGTTTTTGATATTATTAGCTTGATTTCATAAGTGAGCATGAAGTTGGAATTGAATAGATAGTGAGAAAAAGCGCCTTTCGTGATTCAAGTAGTAAGCTCGGATTCATGATTGAGAAAGAAATCTTCCAAGCGCAGCTTTAGCTGAATCTATTATAGGGTAGGCTCTTTGGATAGATTGACTTAAGGCGATGAAGTTCGCCTGAATGGTATTAGTCAGAGCGCATTCCCTCACAACTTCTTTTCTTCTCAAGCACTTGCTATTTCATCTTCTCTTAGATAGGCTATATTCCGATTCAATTCCATCAAAATGTACTTAGCATGCCTACTTTCCCTTATTATTCTTTAAAAGAGGCCCCACGTCAGATTTTTGGCACATCTTCCTCACAAGAATCTCATCCTCACGACTCTATATAACAAAAATCACGCACAATCTTAGACACCTTAAAGAAGAAAAAAGCCCTAAGAGAGACCCTGCCGTACCCCATCTCCCTCCCCCTCACTGCCGCCGTCAGTCAGGTCCCTCCGCCGAAAACCACCCAAAACGGAAGCCGATGACCTCCTCTTCTCCAAAGAGACGAACTGGCCACCCACTCCCCTTCTTCATCTGCCACCCTCACTCATCTCCCAACCCACCAGCCGTTGTTAGCCCTCAACCAACGACCCTTTTTTTTTCTTCTTCACACCACAAAAACCAACAAAACTGCCAGCCGCCAACCACTCTGCCCAGAAACCCCACCTGCCATCTCCAGCCGCCGACACACACCATGCTTTCTGGAGACCATTCATTGCTTAGCGTGTTCCGACACTGATAGAAACCTTTCGACGTACCTTCGGCCGTTGCCCTGATTTTAATAGCGTAAACCATAGATTTGCTTCCCGTTGGTGTTCAGTTAAATCTTCTTAGTTGGTTTGAGGTCATCCGGCCAATAGCGGTTTGCCAATCTAATTCTGGTTAAGGCACGAGTTCGAGGATTTCCGTTCGAGGTTCGCAGAATAATTTCATGTTGCTGCTGTTTTTCGGCTCTTGTACGCTGCTATAATTCCTTGAGATTCGGAAGCTCCTGTCCGAGATTTTGTTGCTGTTCATTTTCTCCGGGCGAGTTTGACAATCGAAATCCGACTTTGCTGTGCACATTTTGAGTTTCATATCAATACACATAAGGTCTTCTTTCCCTTTAATTAATTATTTCGTTTTTGCTTCTGTTGGTTTAAGTAAAAGTTCCGTCACTTCATTAATATCCTGTGTTAGCATTGCCTTTGTCTGTCATCTTAATTTGCTAATCCGCATTCTATGCATTTGCTTCATTTTTGTAGTTTCTGTCCATGTTTTTCTATTTTGAGCATGTGTCATTGAGTTGTATATTATTTTATCATTACTTTATTTTGTGAAAGCTTGAAAAACAAATTTGTTTAAATCCCTTTAATTTTGATATGGTGTTGAGATATAATTAGGACTTTTTCGGCCATCCTCTTTGTTTAGAGGATTAGCTTCTTTGGTTTGATTATTGGGTGTTTAATGTTAGAATATTGATAATTTAGTATGTGATATTCCTCTTCCATAACTTAGTAATAATGAACCGTGTCAACAATTTTAGTAACAATTTTATCTTCTTTTTTTACCATTTTACTTCCATAAATCACGGCCTTCACAACCATCTCAAATTAATTCCAGGATGAATAAATTATGAACATTGTAGCTTGCTTTATGCACAATTAATAAATTATCGTGACTATGGGTACGGTTCTCGTGGCATAGTCATGATACGTAACCCCTAAATTCGAGTGCACGCTGGCGTGGCTCAACCATCAAACAGTTAAAATTAAATAAATCATCACGACTATGGGTACAGTTCCCGTGGCATAGTCGTGATAAGTAATTTCCCACTCGGGTGTGCATTTCATGTGACCCGATCACAACTTTGAATAATAATAAAATAAGCATGTTGTAGATCGTGGGTACGGTTCCCGTGACGCGATTCGCAATGTGTACAAAAATAAGCGGGTGCGCGACATTGCGACACGTTCAAATAACTCCATAAATAATTAAAAGCGGCTAAAAGTTAAAGATGCACAAATAGGTTTAAAATACGTAATAAATCAGACAATTAGGCCAATTAATAATAGTTGAGAGACCGTGCTAAAACCACGGAACCCGGGAATGCCTAACACCTTCTGCCGGGTTAACAGAACTCCTTACCCGGTCTTCTGGTTTTCACAGACTTTAAACAGAGTCATTTCTTCCTCGATTTGGGATTTTAATAAACCGGTGACTTGCGACACCCTAAATTATCCCAAGTGGTGACTCTGAATTTGAATAAATAATCCTATTTCAATTAATGTCACTTTAATTGGAAAAACTCCCTCATCCCTATCACTCTTGGCGGGAAAAAGGAGGTGTGACAAGAGTTAATGCACGAAAGGTGATGCCGTGTCGTTTCTATTAATTTCATGGCGAGGATGAGACTAAAAGAACGAAGGGTGGTGCCGTACACTTTTCCTTTACTGTGTTCATTGTTTTCTATTGATTCATAGTAAATTTGTTGCTCAAGTTATCATTATGTTGTAGTTCTTTATCTCGTCCCCCCCCCCCCAGCATGTTGCCCCTCCCCGTGTTACCTGTTTAGTTCTTCATTGTTGTTATTCGTGTGTGTATAAATATATATATACACACACACACAGCTAAACTGTACATGTATGATTTGTAGGTGTCTTGTCTTAGCCTCTTCACTACTTCGTCGAAGTTAGGCTCGACACTTACCAATACATGGGGTCGGTTGTACTGATACTGCACTCTCCACTTTCTGTGCATATTTTGGTACCGACTCTGGTTGATTGAGAGATTAGCTGTCAGGTTTGCTGTCAGGAGACCCAAGGTAGATTTGCTGGCATCCGCAGACCTTGGAGTCTCTTCTTAGCTTTATCATTTACTGTTTTTCTACTTCAAAACATTGTATTTTCCTCTTTAGACACTATTTGTAGCAATCTTAGTAGCTCGTGAACTTTGACTCCAGATCCGGGTGGTTGTAAATGTTGAAATATTTATATTATTCCGTATTCGTTGTATTTTAATTTAATTTATTGTTGTTGTTGACTGATTTGAACAAGGTTAAGCTTAATCAGACTCTAACGTTGGCTTTCTTAGCAAGTGGAATGTTAGGCGCAATCACGGTCCTAACTGTGGGAATTCTGGGTCGTGACAAGCTGGTATTAGAGAACTAGGTTTCCTAGGTCTCATAATTCACGAGTGAGCTTAGTAGAGTCTGGGGGACCGGTAACGGGACGTCTATACTTATTTCCTAGAGGCAATGAAGTTTAGGAACAAATTTCACTTCTATTCTTCTTTGTTGTGCAATTTTTTTCTTAGTACTGATTGAACTTTTCTACTCTTATTCTCTCGCAGATGGCGAGAACACATACCGCTTCTTCAGCTGAACAACAACGAGAGCCTCTGGTGGAAGCTCCTACGAGGGGCAGAGGTCGAGGTCGAGGCCGTGCCATAGGCCGAGGTAGGGGTAGGGCTCAGCCCAGAGCTCCAGCAGCAGCCCCATCAGTGGAGTCTCAAGTAGAGTTTGAAGAGGAGGCTCCAACCCATATTGTTGCTGTCGGGCCAACTCAGGTTCCGGAGGGGTTCATTGCCACCCCAGTGCTTCAGGACACTTTGGTCTGTTTGGTGGGTCTTATAGAGAGTGTGGCCCAGACTGGCGCATTTCCCATGGCACCAGCCATCTCTCAGGATGAAAGAGGATCCCAGACACCTGCTATTCACACTACGGAGCATATGGCTCCCCAGTATCAGACTCCATCAGCTCATCCAGTCGGGGTAGTTCACTCGGTTGTTTTGGCACTTACGCTGATGGGTCAGCTATGTCTTATGAGGCTTTGTGAAGATTGGACAGGTTTAATGTCACGCCCCAAACCTAAAGAGGCGTGGCCGGCACCCCGTGCCATACTCGACTCGAGCATACCACTCTGTAAATGTGAACTCTTGAGGGGTAACCCTCAACTTAGGCCGATGATGCCATATTCTGAATCGTCTGAAAATAACGCCTCTATCATCTATGGGGTAAACAAACCCAAAAGTTGATATATATATATATATATATATATATATATATAAAACTATGCAGGCCGACGAAGCCTCCATGAACATCAATTGATATACAAAAAATATACAGGACTCGTCTACAAGCCTCTAGAGATAACTGGACTGTACAATGGTCGGGGCAGGGCCTCGACCTACCCATGAAATCTATATATATAAAAATGAATTCCAAGGTCTAGACCTGGTAACTCCGAGGAAGAGGATCTTACCAACCAAGCTGATTTTTGACTCTGTCTACTGGGATGGTCTGTCCAACTGTCAATGAGGACATGCATGCATGAAATGCACCGTCCCCAACAAAAGAGACGTTTGTATGAAGTAATGTACCGAGTATGTAAGGCAACAAAATAACTGAAAGCTCAAACTGAACTAATAATATAATAACTGAAAGTAACTGGGAGCCAAATATAACTAAAGATATGCTTACCTAGTGATACAGACTCATCTCTCTCAATATAGTAAGTAAAATAGATGTCCGGCCTATAAGGCTCGGTATGTGTAACTACTCTGGCAAAGTAGGCTCGCTCATAGACTCTCAGCCATACTAGGCTCTGTATCTCGACCATTCTGGGCTCGCTCATAGGCATTCGGCCACAGTAGGCTCAATATATAACTCACCATCTGATCAGAGGTGGCTCAATAGGGACATGCCCATCGATTATAGCTCGATGGTGGTGAAAATACTGCAATGCTAATATATATATATATATATATATATATATATATATGTATAGACTCTCTGCTTCCTTGGGTGACAGAAGACAAAACTAAAGTGAATATGTAATCCCAATAAGGGAGAATGTTGTAACTTATGAGACTAGGAAAATGTACATAAAGTCAGGAATATGAACTTCTCTTTATGTCTCGTTATCAAACACATGTAGTTACCAGATCATGCCAAAATGAAACAAAGGTTTAGCCTTAACATACCTTAACTTTTTTGAGTCCTTAATACCTTCCAAGCAATTCTTCAAACAACTCAACTTAATCTACCACAACATAAAGAGATTCAAAATCAGTGGTGAGTAAAAGCTAAGTCTGCAACTTAAACAAGTCGCTCGTTTACGTAAATTTGGGCAGCATCTCCACTGTATCAAGGCCCTACTCCAATACCATATACCAAAAGCATAAATAAAAAAACAATAACAAGATGTATGCATCATTTTCCAAACTTATCTCCATGATAATATACCACAAAATAGCCCATACACCCTAATCACTTCATACATAAAACGACAACCAAAGTAGTATCAAACAACCTTAAAAATGTAATGACGAACGACTAGCCAACCACCCTGACATTATGTGGTTTTTCTCCGCACTCTTTCTCCTCCCAAACTCCATAAAAATAGTAACAAAAGAGGCAACCCAAAAGAAACACGAAACAACCCACAAGTTCAGCAACTCAAAATTGATTTTTCAGTTTACTACAACACGTTTCGACTTGTCTTTTCTTTCAAATTGAGAAACACAACCAACAATACATAATTAATCCTCTCATACAATAAACCATCCATGAATTCAACTTAAAAATAAGTTTACAACCAGCCAACAGTGACGCAACAACAATCAACATAGAACTCTTTTGAAACTCTAGGTCTAGTCTTTACGATCGAGTTACAACTCGTATAAGCATAGATAATGGGTGAAAAAGCATAAATTTACCTTGGACTGAGTAGAAACCACGAAACCTAGTCCTTCTTCATCAAAAATCAGCCCCCCAACATATCTACAAGAAGGAGAAAGAGAAATTAGCAAGCTGTCCGAGGTTTTCGGCACTAGAATCACATCGTAACACCCGAAATAACCTAGGGTTTGTGTGGGATATTTGGGGAGTATTTACAGGGATTCACTATGGTTTTAATGTTCTGAAATATGATTGAAACAAATGAGTTAATTATCCCTTAAAAAGTCCCCTCTTGGACGACTTAATTGAGGCCTCTCCTTTTGGCAAGTAGGTGATGCACCTACTTGTCGCCTACCAGCATGTGCAGTCTCGCAAAAATGCAAATATATCTCTACTCCAATATAGTATCAATAAATGGTTTAATCCGTTGAAAACTAGACTCGTATATCTTCAATTTGGTAGGTAGATCATCCGGTAATTCTAAGTACATTGGGAGAAATGCTCAGATATATTTTGACCTAATTTTCAACACATTTATGAATGTAACTGGTGATGACCTTTTCCAACTTTTGTTCCACAACTAGCTTGAATTCAAAACATAACACGCGAATATCATACTACTAAAGTAGCTCATAACATAATCTCTTTATAATGTTAAGCACCCTAGTCTCAATTTATTACCTTATACTAAAAGCTTCAACAAAACATTCCTTCATTTTTATCTCCCCTTGATTCATCTTACTGGATCTTCAGGTCGTCTAATATTCTCTTTTTACTACGGGCGGGAGTCATACTAAGGTAAATATTTATCCCTTCTAGGATTCCACTACATGTCTTCAGATATTATGGAACGTTCTTGTATTCATATCCGACTGTACTATTCTAGAGCGCACCATCTGGTATGCATGATCTAATAGGGCCTCAACAGTGCCACATCACCAAGAAATGCTCAGATATATTTTGACCTAATTTTCAACACATTTATGAATGTAACTGGTGATTGCCTTTTCCAACTTTTGTTCCATAACTTGTCTGAATTCAAAACATAACATGCGAATATCATACTACTAAAATAGCTCATAGCATAATCTCTTTATAATGTTAAGCACCCTAGTCTTACCCCAAAAGTACATGTTATAACATTCCAACTTGTCGACTTTCGACGTAACTTATTTTCTTCAATTTGTTTAGCTTCTAAAACTTCAAACCCTCTTGGTACTTGGTATTCATGATCTTAAATATTTGTAACCTCCACGTTAACATGATTAACTAACTTTGTAAATTTTTCAAAGATGATTTAATTTTTGAGCTTACATCAATTGACTTACGACGTACTCATATGTACAGAAACATGGGGTGTGACATCATTCCCCTCTTTGGAACATTCATCCTCGAATGTTGACTGATGCGCTCATTAGTCTCATAACATATCGCTCTTCCAAATTCTTTACTGCTTTCCTTTTGCATCTAGGGCATTTTCCCCCTTTAGGCCTGTTTCTCACACCACGACTTGCTGTTGGAATTCTTCCAATCTCGTAGCTGTTGCGACCTTCTGTCATGCAGCCTATACGACTTTGTCCTTGTATGCGCGCCTCTGCGACTCTTCTATCCTTTTTCCTCAAGCTTTTAGCCAATCTCTAGGCCTCACTTTTGGAACATATATTGAACTATGACAAGTTGTTCCTCCCGGTATATATAGGTGTACTAAAGTTCTTCGCTCGGTACTTTGTTGAACTTACGACTATTGCTATATCTTGTTTCGTAGCCTTGTATATCTATCCTTATGGCTTTACTACATCGAGGTAGGTTGTACTATACCATAACACTTATTTCGGTTTATTATTACCGAGGATTGCTACCCAACTCCAGTTTACTCTCTTGTTGCTTATCTTATATGTATAAATCTAAGTCCTTTAGTTCTTCATCATTACTGTTCATCTTAAGAATGACGGCCTAATCTCATTTAATACTTTGGAATTTTTATCCGCTTATTGTTGATTCACCTTTTGTTGATCTATAATCTACCACTGATAACTTGAAACCTCTTACGTAATACATTGTCGTTAGGGCCCACGTCGCATCGGGGAACATCTGAAGTTATTTTCCTGATCCACTTAGTGTCAATACTATACTTCAATAACTGTATTTCATAGCATCCCAACATGATTTACCTCATGGGGATATTCTAATCTCATGCAATTCATGAAATCCCTTCTCTTTGAATAATTATTCAATCGAAAACCTAATGTCATCCCCTTAACATTTATCACAATTACACATTTATTCTCCTACCAGGGAAGCATTCCATCTATTCTAAATGCTCATAAACTTAAACTCCTCTGAGTTCATTCAGGCTATATAGAGGATTCTATAACTTACGGAAACCATCAACTCTCTTCTTCTGATGGGCTTAATCCCGAGGCTTTACCTACTCTCGTCACCTTCTAAATCACCTCTTTTTATCCTAACTCTTGCTCACCTATAACCTTGTTGCTCTACCATACTTTAACTTGCGACATACATATATCTATTTATACTACTCGCAACCTTCCTTTAACTTGCTAGCAACTTAGATTTCTTTATGTTATTCTGGAACCTCAAGCAAAAAATCATGCCATCTCTAGCTCTACTGTCTCTCTTAACTAGACCTCTCAGTACCTGGAAACCATATGATATGATAGTAACGAAACCACTATCATTTATGGATACTGAATCACGACGCTTCTAGCCCTCTATCTGAAGTCTGGACTATTACCAAGATTCTGCACTTGAGCATCTCGTACCTTCATTAGCTTTACCTTACTTACCTTTAAATTTCACATCATATATTCTGTCTCTTTCATAACCTCCCTTCCACATAGTGGAGTTCACATCCATAACTTTAAGCTCTACTATATTACTTGCACCTCTAGTGCATACACGATGCGGTGGGAGCTTCATACTGACTTCTTATAAGGACGGTATCTTCTAACTTGCTTTATCGTAGAGCCGTTATAGAATATGACTGTTGTATTATTTATCTTTTACTTCTGATATTAAGAGTGATTCCGCAATGTTCTGAATCCCGGTTACTATACTCATCGAGGTCTAATACAGACTCCTGATTCACTTAGCCGATGTAACTCTTTAGTTTCCTCTTCTTTCTTAGCCTTTAAGTAGGCTTAAGCTATCTTCTGATATGCGGCTCAGGATATTAGTTATTACTTTAGCCTTTCGTGGACTCTATGGAACGTCCATGATATAACCTTCTAGCAATTCAAGCTTTTGTTTGTGACGTGGACTCAATTCTTTCTTTTAACTTATATAGGAGTCTCTTATAACTGTATCATTGTCAACATATATGCTGCATGGATAACACTCCAAAATCTTAAGTGTGTTCGTAACGTAACTAACTCTGGGTCATTGATCGAATAATTCCTTTTGCGCCTTCCCAGCCTTCTTTAACAATTAAATTTTCTGGTCGTTCTGCCACTTGTTGCATGATTACTTGACTTATTTTAGTGCCTGCGCCTATTGGAATTTCGTGCAACTCATATGATCTCGAATATTACTTTGGATTTTTACTTCTCGTTCCTTAGTCACAATAAGTACTACTTTCTCATAGAGTGCATACGATGTTGTAGTGAGATTAATGTTACAAGACCATTGTTTATTTAGGTCATTATGCTTAGTTTGAAGCCTTCTTCCTTATTTCTTCAGCTAGCCTTTCATTGTAGCATTTGGGGCAGATTCTCTGACTCTTGTAAAGCTGTGAGCTTATCCCATCATATAACTAACGAAATTTCTGATGTTCTTACTCACCTATAAATATCCTGAGTTACATACCTCCGTGCCCTTGTTCTCGTAGGGTTACTTGTGAAATCAAAAATTATTTTTTGGTCCCCCCCGTGGAACTCTATTTTATTTCCGTAACACTTTTACGACAACTATAACTACCTCAACTCCTATCTAAATATTTCTCAAGTATTACGATGTCGTATCTGTGAGGATGAATTTCTTGTGCTGGGTTTCACTACGTTTATCTTGCATGATCTGCTGCTTTATCTGAGACCTCTTGTCTAGCCATAACTAGGCTCTTCCTAGATCAACTACTAACTACTCGCCAGTCTACGCTCATATCTATATTCTGTGTAATCTCTCTTGGGTTGTTTCCTTTGTCTTAACTTACCTCTCGCACTGACTCCTTATGTATCAAGTGTTCATTCACCCTTATTTATCAATAACATCATGGGAGGGAACCCTTACTGCATCTGCCCGTCATCGTGCTTATATAATATTCTGGAGTCATAACATATATGTAGGATCGGAATAAATGCGATCTCCTCCCTTTCGCCTTTTTACCGCATTATTCCTTTACTTTCCCATAGTTATCTCTTCATATTTTGCATCTTTTCACATCTTCACTGACTCTTACTCGCCTTGCGGGTGGTTGTAAATGTTGAAGTCTTTATATTATTCCGTATTCCCTGTATTTCATCTTAATTATTGTTGTTATTGACTTATTTGAACAAGGTTTAGCTTAATAAGACTCTAACATTGGCTTGCCTAGCAAGTAGAATGCTAGGCGTCATCACGATCCTGACAGTGGAAATTCCGGATCGTGACACAATTACATTATTTTTTTTTGCTTCCTTCTCTCATTCATTTTCGAACTTAATCACCACTCTTCATGCTATAAGTATTTAAATATTCCTCCTAGAAGAATATTATTGGATTTGTGTTGCATTCGGTGAGTGAAGGGATAGTAGGCTTGACATAGAAGCATATACACATTCGTCTTAGCAACCTAAACATGAGATAAGGAAAAATCGAATACACAATTCCACGGATGTCTAGAGTTAACCGTTGGGAAGTTAAAAAATTGTCTTTTATTTGTTTTCAGTTTTTTCCTTATTATCTTTTGTTCTTGCAAAGATTTTTTTTTCTGTGCAGAAAATTCATATATGAAACTCCATGTAACATATATTGAGGTGTGATTGTTTGAAAGATCAGTTTATTAAACATTAGGTTGAGATATTTTGCTATAGTATTGTTTCTTCTTATATCTGAATTTCCATACTTTTATTTTTGTAAATGTGGATGGCAATCGATATTTGATGTTTTCTCTAATATTATTAAACACCGTTGGTAATTCACTATCTCGCATTGTCACTTTATAATCTTTCTACTACGACTAATTTCTTATTTCTTATAATTAATTTGTTTGTCATTTTCCATCATTGCTCATGTATTTTTCCTCCTCTTTTATACATCTTTGATATTTGATTTTGCATATGTTTGTTTGAATTGAAGGTAAATACATTTGATTTTATATTTATTTTACATTTAATTGCATTGTAATGTGGCGTATTACCTTAAATGGCTAGAAACTAAAATGATTAAGCGTATTAGTTTCATATACCTTAATTCCTTTACCTTTAATAGTTGGAAAAACAATACCTTTATCATCTTTTAATTAGGAGCGAGAACTTTTTTGAACAATATTTATGGTAAGCTAGAATTAAAACGCAAGCAAAAAATTTATGGAATAAGATTCCAACAATAGTGGGTTGGTTACACTTCTTTTCCTATTTTTCTGCTATTTCTTTTGTATTATTCTCTCTTTTATTACGCAATGTTCACATTTATTAATTTAAATGGATTGTTTGATATTTAGTCTATATGTTTATTACAGAGTCTTTAGTTTTATAAATTTTGCATTAGATGTTACAAAAATCACAGAAATGATAGAATCATAAAAAGTTTATTTGTTTTGTATAGATTGATTTTCTTCTATAAAATTATGACATTAATATTCTATCATAATTTAATTTTTTCATAAACGCACGTAGCGCGGCTAATACACTAGTTTATAAATAAAAAAGGGACCGGAAGTCTATAAATAATCATTAAATAAGAATATATTTCAAATTGTGCAGATGCAACTAGACCGACTCCGTAAAAATAGCACGGGCTAGCCAATTTTCGGACTGGTAATTGAAAAATAGCCAGCGTTTCCAAAGTCATTGAAAAATAGCCCCTATTTTGCTGCAACACGGAAGTCAGCATAATATACTGGAGATTGGTACACCTGTGTATGAATTTCCACCATATTATGTTGGAACTCCAACATACGGAAATTTCATGCATAATATACTTGAGATTGGAGTACCTGTGTATGAACTTTCAGCATATTATGTTGGAACTCCATCATAATATACTGGAGTTCCAGCATAATATACTGAAACTCCAGTATATTATTGTATACAGTCAAGATCGGGCTTGCCCTTTTTATATGATTAATCGAGACCGGGGTGGCAGGCCAAGGTTCGACCCCATGCCATATCGGACCATGGCCTGAAGTCAGATTGCCAAGCTCGTGACTCAGGGACTGATCAAGATCAAGATCAGCCAAGATCGAAGATCAGGAGGGATAGAGATCGAGTAAAATCAAGGGAAGCTTGCCGAGCCAAGTAACGGAAATCCAAGATATCCGCGATCAAGCAAGGATCACTGAGGGAATCTCGGCACGTATCAAGTCAAGGCTGGTTAATCAGCCAATCATGAAATTTCTTACTGTATTTAGAATTGTACCATAAGTAGAGCTCCTCTAATATATAAAGGGGGTTCTAATTATTTTGTAAGGGAGGACATTCACGCATTACAAAGCAATATATTATATGTTTTCTCTTAAACTTTCAATACTCTATTGTTAAGTTCCTATTTTCCAATAGCATATTAATTTGGTTCGAGGGCGACCTAGCTCGAGGGTCAATGCCACACATCATATGTGGTTTGCATTATTTTCATCTACAGTCAATTTCTAATATCAATTTAAATATTTTCTCAGTTTGTGCCAAGTGAAATCACATATCCCTAAAACCCCTTATAAATTTAATTGTTATCCATTTTTAAGGATAAATAGTTTGGCGCCCACTGTGGGGCTAAGGATAATAGTGGTTGCTTGGGAGAAACTTTCATAACACACATTATTTTACACTTGTTCTTTGAAGTATCTTTGATTACAGGATTAAAAAATGTCGAACTCTCGGTCAACACCTCAACACATTAGAAATGATCTCAGCCACCACGGCAAAAATGAGAACATTGCACCAGGAAACGTTGTACCTCCTACTGGCTTTGATGAAATTACGGTTGTAGATCCAGTCGATGTCAGTTCGCATATAGCCATCAATGGAATTTCGTCGTCGATCCTGAAAGCAACATTCGCGAAGGTACCCGATCAGCTACTCAAAACACACATGGCGGTGAACATGGCAAGATCAGCCTGCGGGTGATCTTCGAAATGATGCAGGCTCAACAGATAGCAATATCCCAGCTCCAAAATAAAAACCAAATACCAAGCAGGGCCGAATCGGTTTCGAGGAAATCGAATGGGAAGGAATCGGAGACCAATCCTGCTATCATGAAGATGCTCGAAGAATTGACAAAGCGAATCGAGACATGGGAAAAGAAGATTAAGGAAAACGATAAGAAGGTGGAAACCTATAACTCCAGAGTCGATCAAATACCGAGGGCACCATCGATATTGCAAGGGTTAGATTCCAAAAGGTTTGTACAAAAAACGGTTTTCCCCAAGTGCGGCTCCGAAGCCAATCACCAAGAAGTTTCGCATGCCCGATATTCTTAAGTACAATGGGACGACTGATCCAAATGAACACTTCACCTCGTACACGTGTGCTATCAAAGGAAATGACTTAGAAGATGACGAGATTGAATCCGTCTTGCTGAAAAAATTCGGGGAGACTCTATTGAAGGGTATGATATGGTATCATAATTACCGTCTACTTCTATTGAATCGTTTGCTATGCTTGCAGATTCTTTCATAAAGGCACACACTGGGGTCATTAAGGTCGTGACAAGGTAGTCAGACCTTTTCAAGGTATAACATAAGGACAATGAAATGCTCAGAGAATTCGTATCTCGATTCCAAACGGAACGAATGGATTTACCACCGGTCACGGATGATTGGGTTGTTCAAGCTTTCACTCAAGGTCTCCACGCTCAAAATTTAGTGGCTTCACAATGGTTGAATCAGAATTTGATCGAATATCCAGCTATCATTTGGGCCGATGTGCACAATCGATAGTAGTCAAAGATCAGGGTCGAGGATGATCAACTAGGAGTTCCTTCTGGGTCCGTTTATCCTATTAGACCCATAGATAGAATCAAGAGGGACATCGTCCAAGAACCAAGGTCAAATAGAGATCGATATCAACCTTATAATGGATACCGTAGAGGCAACAGTGCATCGAACTAACTTAAGATCGAAGGTCGATCACTTTGTTGAATCGGATGTCAACTTTGTTGCGAGGAAATTAATTCATAATAACGGGTTCTCGACAGGTGAGACTTGTAAGGGACAAATGTTTGAACAATTCGTGCCCACATAGGATGCTCAAGCCCTGGCACAAAATGTGTACGCATGTGTAATCATTTTTCATAAAAATAAAGAGAAGTATTTTCCCTAATATTATCCCATGTCTTATAATAAGTTTTTTTTCTACTTTACAATTCCATACTTTCGATCTATTATGGAAACGAGCTAAAGAGCCGATCATAACCAGAGTTTGGATAATCACCCCCACACTCGGGGACTGCCGTCCGGAAAATAATACTCCAACATATCGAACCATTGAGAATTGCGGGCATAAGACCTTTTAGGAAACCCTTGAATTTTAAAAGCCACGGCCATACCCACTCGGAGACTGTTGTCTCGGGAAAGCCTGGATAACTCGAGGAAGAAAGCTCATTGGGCTACACCTAAACTAAAAGGCTACGGCCAGTTTAACACAGTTTGGAGACATCTAAAATCCATAACGAAAATAGGCTTTCGAAAAAAACACAAAAGAAAATAAAAAAAATAAAGGCCTAAGGTCTACTTTACTTCGAGTTCGATAAAATCCTCACTCGACCACAAAGCCCAAGGGCTACCTTAACCCAAGGTCGAGCAAATTCTCACTCAGGGACTATCTATCAAGCCCAAGGGCTACCTTACCTCAAGTTCGATTAAGTACTCACTCGACCATAAAGCCTAAGGGCTACTTTTACTTCGAGTTCGAGCAAGTCCTCACTCGATTAAAAAGCCCAAGGTCTACCTTAACCCGAGTTTGAGCAAATTCTCACTCGAGGACTACCTATCGAGCCCAAGGCCACTTTACTTCGAATCCGAGTAGGTTCTCACTCGATCAAAAAGCCTAAGGGATACTTTTACTTCGAGTTAGATCATTCTCACTCGACTAGAAAGCCTAAGGGCTACCTTATTTCAAGTTCGAGCAAGTGCTCACTCGATCATAAAGCCTAAGGGATACTTTCACTTCGAGTTCAAGAGATCATTCTCACTCGACTAGAAAGCCTAAGGGCTACCTTATTTCAAGTTCGAGAAGGTCCTCGCTCGATCATAAAGTCTAAAGGCTACTTTGATTCGGTTTCAATCACATTGTCTCAACCTCAAACCTTAGAATACAACTTCATAATTTTATAAGGCGCTTTGACCTTTGAAAAGGGGAAGAAAAGTTTTCATATATTCATCAAAAAGTCATTTACAAGGGCAACCCAACCCGATGGAAATTCTTTAGAGAAGCCGAAACGGCCTCGACAGAAACACAAAATGTCTGAAATCCTAAAAAGGCCTAGTTATCTCCAGGAACAACATCTTCACCCTCAAGGCTTTTTTCACTTTCAGATCTGCTCAAGCTCTCGGAGTCATCGTTATCAGGGTAAGCTAACCCCCTGGCTTCAGCTTCGAGTTCCTTAGCACTCTCAATCTCGGCTGTAAGATCGAAGCCTCGAGCATGGATCTCCTTAAGAGTCTCCCTTCGAGACTAGCATTTGGCATGCTCGTCAACCCAAATTGCTCAGACCTGAGCAGCCTCAGTGACTTCCTTTTCTCGGACCTGAGCAGCTTCGACATCAACCCGGTAAATAGCCACCACTACATCAGCATTGGCCTTGGTCGCTTCGACCTCCGATTTGGTCGTTTCAAGCTCTGTGACCAGCTCCTACCGATCGAATATTGCAGAACCCAACTGAGACTAGTTCCTCGATTTTCTTAGCTTGCACTGAGATTTTCTCTCTCATGCTTTGGAGTTGGATTTCAGCCGAGGCCAGTTGGACTCGGGCAATCTTCATTTCTAAGGCAAGGCGATCCATATTTTTCTTCCATTCCTCGGCCTCAGTCTTCACTACGTCTAGTTCCTCACGAGGTTTCCCAATAACATCAAGCTTTGTTAGTCCTGTGGGTTCGAACCATTAGCCATCATGCCCGAGTCAATGTCACTAACTACAAAGATTCTTCTTACCTGCTCGGCCAGTTCGGTGTGTTCTTTCTGAGCCACTTCTAGCTCAGGACGAAGGCCTTTAGCTTCCTCTTCTCTTTGCTCACTGAGAAGCTTGAAGGCGTCCTTTTCCTCAGTAAGCTCTCGGATCTCGACCACGTACCGACTCAGCTCCCATCGGGATCGGAAGAAAGCCTCATGATGAAGCACTGAAGCTTACAAACATAGAAAAAGGAGTTATATAAAGGGAGAAAAGTATAAGTATAAAAATTGACATCAACAAGGGAATATGGGATTACCCGGTTTAGAGCATGTTGGGCTTCGTTGAAAAGATAGGGTGTTTCCACATCATCCATCTTGGCTTGGTCTTCTTTTGTGACCAAGCATCGAAGATAGATATCTACCCTCACTAGGGCAGAAAGAACCCGAGCATCCTATGGGACCGAGATGACAATTGATCGCTTACGCTCGGGATCGGCACTAGGGGCCGGAAACTCATTGGTTAGTTTAAAGCTCGAGGAAGCCTCTCTTGAGCTCTTCTTTGGCACCTCCAAGTCACTCAGACCGGTGACATCTTCCACTCCAACAAAATAAACACGGAAATGGTTTTTTGCTCCGTGGACCCCTTCCCGGTGGCAAGTCTCCACTGCTTGAGCTTCTTGTATCATAGACTCGGTGAATGAAGGAAACGAGGGGGAACCTTCGATGTCTATCACCCCAAGTAAATATTTAGGGGCACCGCCTTCATCTCGGGGGACCTCGAGCGTGGTTTCTACACCAGTATCAACCGTCTCCTCGACAACCTTTTCACCTCGAGGTGAAACGTCTTCTGCTTTTTCTGGCCGAGGGACTTCGGCCGAGTTTTTCCCCTCAACCTAATCGAAACGAGGCAAAGCGGTTTCAACCCCCACCATCTCAGTAGTTTCTTATCAGCTCGCACATGTGACACCAGCCAGAATATTTTTCTTCTTCATCATCCCTTAGCCGTTGGACCGACTCCAAAGTTAGAGGGATAATATCCCCCTTAGGTTTACGGACTGCTTTCTTTTTAGGTTTATGCCCCTCGGAGTTCGAAGCCCTTTTTCTCTTCTTCTCCTTCACCGCATTCAAGGAAGATGATGGGGGAAAGATCTCTTCATCACTAGACGAGGGTCTCATCATCACGTCCTTCCTAAGACCTACAAAGGGAGAAATAAAGTAAGCTCATTAAAATGTTCGAACAGTGGTCAAATTATTAAGTCAGAAAAAAGGTTTACCGTGATTACTAGCCTCCTGCTGACCCTTCGACAAATCGCACCATGCGCACTCGACATGTGTTGACTGCAATACCAGGCTCCTGACCCAGTTCTTGAGCTGGGGAAATGCACCCGGTATCCAGGCATTGACTGCATCAAGTAGAGCGCCGATAAGAAAAGATGAAAAATAAAGACAATGAACAGAAATTAAGAACGAAATTATACTTACGTCTCATATTCCATTTCTCGGGAAATGGTATACTCTCAGCCGGGATTAAGTCTATGGTATTCACTCGAACAAACCGTCCCTTCCAGCCCCAGTCTTTGTCTTTATCTATGCTCGAGAAAGGTGCCCTGGTGGCCCGACGTTGAAGCTTTATTAGCCTACCTTGATAGATTTGAGGGCTATATTGGTGTATGAGGTGGTCAAGGGTAAAGGGAAGCCCATCGATTTTGCTTACAAAATAACGTAGTAGTATCACGATCCTCCAGAAAGAGGGGTGAATTTGACCAAGGGTCACCTCATATGTTTTTGCATAAATCAATGATGATTGGATCGAGGGGACCCAACGTGAAGGGGTAAGTGTAAACTTAAGAACTCTTCCACATGGGTGGTGATTTCCTCTTCTGGAGTAGGCACCACCACATGCTTCTTACCCCAGTTGCAATCTTTTTTTAACTTGGGAGAGGAGACTATAGGGTATCGAGCATATATAACTCGATACCAGCTCACATCGACACAAAATTGAAGAGGTCTTTTCAACCTTAAAAAATGGAGTCGATGACACACCCTCCGGAAAAGAACTCTTCATGGCGTGGCTCCGCCTCTGGTTCCTCACCGACGGGGCGGGACGAGGCAACAATTTCTTTTTACGGAACAGTTTTTGATGTTTTAGCCATTTAATTTTTATGGGCAAAGAAAAATAGAAATTGAAAGGGAATACTTGGTATTTTGGGGTAGATCAAGCAAGGAAACTCAAAGATATAAAAATACAAAGCTTTGAAGAAGGCAAAGGATTTTGAAGATTAGAGTGAAAGAGATTTGAAAGTAAAGTTTGAAAAAATGAAGAAGGAAGGTATTCATGGTTTCTCAATAATAGTTCAAAGTCAGTAATGGTCGACCATCGACTGACGCACATTAAATGCCTGGGAAACTGTACCGACGAGACGTTTCATTCACCTCTGCTGCTGATGTCATGATTCTTACGTCATGATGTACCGAGGTGAAGATCGAGGGCTCAAGTCGTTTCTCATCATTTTATTTCTGAGAAACAAGGGGACTATCTGTATACGGTCAAGATCGGCCTTGCTCTTTTTATATGATTAATCGAGACCGGGGTGGCAGGCCAAGGTTCAACCCCATGCCATACCGGACCATGACTCGAAGTCAGATTGCCAAGCTCGTGACTCAGGGGCCGATCGAGATCGAGATCAGTCAAGATCGAAGAGTGAGCTGGATAGAGATTGAGTAAGATCGAGGGAACGCAAAGCCAACTTTATTATTTATTTTTAATTTAGTTTATTTTATTTATTTATTTATTATTATTGT
Organism: Nicotiana undulata; assembly: GCA_005239495.1. Classification (NCBI taxonomy): domain Eukaryota; kingdom Viridiplantae; phylum Streptophyta; class Magnoliopsida; order Solanales; family Solanaceae; genus Nicotiana; species Nicotiana undulata. Next base: position 151,150 of record ML296624.1, read on the forward strand.
ATTATTCTTGTAGTGTCGGTTTTATATTTTTAGGAGCATGGAACGCAAAGCCAAAATTTGATCACGCCCAACTCTAGTCCTAAAAGGGATAAGCGGTCTCTGCAAATATAATCCATTCTAAAAATCTGGAGTCGAATCCCACAGAGAACTAAGGTTTAGCCATAATTGTTCAATATCGCTAAGAAGACAAGCTCGAATAAATTTCTAAGTTATAAAGATTAAGATTCTTATATCTAATTAATTAACTAAGAAACTAAAGCCGTAAATTAACAACTAAAGATACTAAATATTGGAGATTAAATTTAGGAGGTCTAGAGTTATGATTTCCCCAATTGTCGGAATCCTTCCAGCTATGTTTTCTATAATTTCGCCTATGTATTCTTTACTGATCATGAGCACTTTAGGTACCGTAATTCTCTCTCGAGCAACTACAACAATTTACTAGGCATATTCTCTCGAACTACGCTAGTTGGCTTTGTCTAACCGCTCATTAGGACCACGTCAAGGCTTTGTTATTTCTAAACCTACCTTTAAACCCGCTGTATTGATTTCTCACATACGTTAGGAGTGAAGTTGTTCAACAACCACCTAAATATGTGTCCTTTCTCAAGCAACACATAATAAATAGGCACATCCAATCGATGGTCATTCAATCAACAACAATAAACACGTAGTTGAATAAGTAGAGAAATCCAACGGCTCAATTATATAAAAATATAACAAGAATTTATCCTACAAAAGGTTCCATCAAATTCCTAGATAACAAATTAGCTATTCATAATAGTATGTAAAACTACAACACTAAAAGTCATAACAAACAATGAAAAATAGGAAGAGGAAGGAAAAACTCGTAGAAGAATTCTCCGCCTTGCTCATATTGTGTCTCTGCCTCCTTAGGTCGAGTCTACGTCAAAGGTATGTCCAACCTCTCCAAAATACCTTTTTTCATGTATATATACCAAGTAGGGTCAGACCCAAATAATTATACCTTCTCCTACGCGAAAAAGGACAATTTTTTCAGGTCTAGACGCTCGCGGTCACGGTCCGGGCGCGGTCCAGGTGCGGTACTTTCCCAGTGCACTGCCTCAGCCCGCGTCCTGGTCCACGGTCGCGGTTTCGATCGCGGTTTTCACCCTGTTACGTTTGGAATTTGGGAAAACGTAACACATGAAAGTTGTATCCCTTTGAGTTAGATTTCCAACTATATATTATATAGCCCAAATGGATTTCGGAGCAAAGAGTTATGTCTATTTTACTAGACAGTGTGCAATATGGCTACTCGAGTTTTCGTTTGTTCTTAACTATCAAATTTGACCCCTGAACAAAAGTTGATCAAAATTAGATGTGGGTGAACCTGGTTCATCCGTTGATCAAAAGTTGTATAGAGGGATGATTGGGTCTTTATTGTATCTTACTGCCAGGAGACCTGGCATTGTGTTTAGTGTAGGGGTTTGTGCCAGATTTCAGGCAAATCCAAAGGAGTCACATCTAACTGCAGTGAAGAGAATTCTGAGATATTTGAAAGGCACCACTGACCTATGCCTTTGGTATCCTAAAGGTAGTAATTTCGATCTTGTAGGATATGCTGATGCACATTATGCAGGTTTCCTGGTTGACAGGAAGAGTACTTCAGGCATGACACATTTTTTGGGCTCTTGCCTTGTGTCTTGGGCCACCAAGAAACAGAACTCAGTAGCCCTGTCTACTGCTGAGGCTGAGTACGTGGCTACAGCCTCATGTTGTGCTTAGTTGCTGTGGATTAAGCAACAACTCATGGACTTTGGTATAGAGGTTGGATGCATTCCTATTTTTTGTGACAACACTAGTGCTATTAGTATGACGAAGAACCCGGTTCATCATAAGAGAACCAAGCACATAGATGTCAGACACCATTTCCTTAGAGATAACTATGAGAAGGGAATGATCTCAATCGAATTTTGTGCTACTTACAAACAAATTGCTGATATCTTTACAAAAGCATTAAGTAGGGAGCATTTTGAGAGAAACAAGTTAGAATTAGGGATGATTAAGATCACCTAATTAAACCAGTTCAAAACAAAAATGAATTTTTTTTTGGCTAGAATCACTGAAATATGTAACTAACCAGATTAATCATTGCTCAGCTTCATGTCTTAAATGCCATACTCTCTTGCCATGTGTTAATATGATTCTTTGGTTGCTAATGATGTTTTTTTATTTTTGTTAATTGAGGCCAAAACAAGAGACTCTAACACGATGAACCTGGTTCATCGTGGCTGGTTCATCTGACTGACCAGGTACGTGCTCATCACTATACACTTATTGAAATAACTATAGTCACACATGAGCAAGACTCTATCTATATTTGGCCTATTTCAAATTATCAGTATTTATCTCAAAATGAACCCGTTCCAAAGAGTCCAATCGAAGCTTAATTAGCCTAGATTGTAGGGAGTCATAATCGTCAAATCCATTGACACTCCTGCACCGATTAGACTCCCACTTAACCAAGAATTAAGCTTGTTGCACATTTATTAACCACATCTTTAAAAGGCCATCATTACCTCTCTAATCCCTCACTTCTTCAAAAAGCATAACCGTCGAACCAAGTTCATCATTCCTTTCAACCAAAGTGATCACAGCCCCTTACTTTCTAAAGCTTCATAATCATGTCTTCCACACCACCCCCTGCTACATCCTCATCAACCACTCCTGAATACAGTGTCGCACTTGAAGATACTGGTTCTAATTCTCCATCACAACAAAGCTCCTCCACCCAATCTCCATCGAATTCCTCTACTCCTCAAAACAGTCCAGTTCCAGAACCTATTCCTGAACCCACTCCTTCACCCCAAATAGTTCCAGCCATTACACCAAGCCCTACTCCTGTACCCAGAAAATGACGAGTAAAAATGCTAGCCAGGAAAACAGTTGCTTCTGGATCTCTTGCTCGTAAATTGAATGCAAAGCTTCAGGCAAGCCAGGCCCAAGATTATGAAAACTCAAGCGACTCTTTCAAGTCTGCAAATGAGGAAGATGCAAGTGGTTCTTCAGACACTGAACAGGTAACTTCTGAAATTAGGTATGACCCTGAAATTTTTGAAAATAGGTTTATATTGATTTGGTCTGTAGTAGATGTGGAAATACCTGATAGGAGAAGAAAAGGTGGTAAAAATAAGAAAATTGAAAGAGAGGGAGAAGGAATTTCTGAAAGGGGAATAGGGAAGGAAGGTGCTACACTGGCAATTCGTGGCCCTGCACCAAAACTTTCTGAGGAGCGTGTCAAGGATTTAGGGGGAAGCAACTCTAGGAAGCTGCTGCAGGATTGGAAAACTCACAGCATGCAACTGATGAACCTGGTTCATCCATTGAAGAAACCTTGGCTGATCCGATGAGAAAATTGGGGGAAAATTACAAACCCAAGAAGAAGAGGACCCCCAAAGTCAAGAAAGTTGATACTCCTGTAACAACCAAGAAAAGAAAGGCCTCTTCATCTGCTGATTCTCCTTTCCCTAAAAATCGCACTACTAGAAGTGTAGTCAGGCGGAGTGAGGAGGAGTTGGAGAAAGCTCTGAGGGAGAGTAGAAAAAAGAAGGATGCTAAGGGGAAGGCTAAAATTGGCGAGCCTGTTGAGGCAGTTGAGGTTGATGATGATGAGATGGACCTGGTCCATCAAGAGGAACAACATGCACATGTTGATGTTGAGACACCCAAGCCCAAGAAGGCCAATACCTCTTCCAAGAAGTCAACTTATGTGTCTACCAAACCTTCAACATTTGCCAAGCGAACCAGGTCTAAATCTAAGAAAGTTAAAATCAATGATGATGCTGAGTGGAGTGGAGAAGAAACAGATGAATCTGGTGGGGAAACTGATAAGCTAACAAAGTTTGGAAAACGTACTATTCTAAAAGGAAAGCTGTTCAGGGATCTTGAAGAATCTAGGATGATTTTTCTAGTGGACACCTTGGATGTGCAGGGTTGGAAGGATCTGGTACTTTATCTTGACGGCAGGATGGCGTGAAATGAGCTTGTGGAATTCATGGAAAATGCGGAAGTCAAGGATGGAAGGGTTTCCACTAGGGTACAGGGGTTGAGATCTCTTTTGATGCCAAAGAACTGGGCGAGATACTTGGTATTCCCTCTGAGAGATATGATGACTACACCAGGAAGAGGTGGCCAAGCTTGGATGGACTCCCTTCAGACCTTCAAATCACAAGGTTCTTCAGTGAAAATGAGAAGGAGATGGAGCCTAGGACAGTGTTCAAAAGTGAGATGAGGCCGCAACACAAACTATTCTTTGAGTTTGTCATCAAGTGCTTACTGCCCAGGCAAGAGCGAAGGCATATTGCAAGTTACATGGATCTCACGCTCATGGAGTGCCTGTACCGTGGTCGGTAGATTAATTGTCCATCCTTCATTATTCAACTTCTGGACAGGGTAGTGAATGGCTCCAAGGCCCACGCTATACCATATGGGTTCATCCTTACAATTGTGCTTGCTCTCTTCAAGGTCCATGTGAAGAAGGCTGAGATGGCTACTGCCAAGGACCATTTTGGGAAGAACACGTTACTGACCTGTGACTACATTGTGAATGTCCCTGAGGATGAACCTTGTTCATCAAGGAAAATACCTGTGAATAGCAAGGTCAGGACGCTTGTACATGAAGGTGAGGTTAAGGATGCTGAGATCCTTCGATTGAAGACTCGCCTTTCAGAGGTTGAAGTTGAGCGGGATGCTCTCAAAGCTGAATTAGCAAAGGAAAAGGAGACGAATGAGGGTGTACTGCAATAGATGCTCTCTCTTCTTTAAGCAAAGAACCCAGCCTCTACTCCTTCCCAGCCTTAGGTGTCCAGTTCCCTCCTAAACCCCTCTATGACCTAGTTTGGGGTTGTTTTGTCTCTTTCTGTTCTGTGTTTTTGCTCATGGCTGTGACTGTTTTTATTTCTTTTTGTGTTTGGTGCATGAACATTTATCAAATCAATGAATTGTGCTATTTTGTTCTTGACTTTATCTAGGTTTCTTAAATAGTTTACATTTTTTGGTTTCTTTTGATGATTAATTCATGATTTGCACTTGCAGTTGCCTCAATGACCATGAGTAATTATTAAAGTTCTGGTAAGTTTATCATTTTGCAACTTTTCGATGATGCCAAAAAGGGGAAGATGTGCCTTTTTGAAAGATTGTGATATTTATAACCTAATGAACCTGGTTCTCTATGATAAATGCTTAATGCTATAAAAAGTGTCCATGTTGGATTGAAGTGTCTATAGGTTTAAGCACAGGGTTTGTCATCATCAAAAAGGGGGAATTTTTTGAATCAAGTCATTGAATGGTTTTGAAGAATGACAAATGTCCTCACACTTTAACCAGGTCCATCATGGAATACATAGACATGCAGAATGATTGGCACGAAAAGAGTTCACGCGCAGGAGATAAACAACATCTCTGAATTAAGGGGTTATCTCCTAAGCGAAAAGATTGCAAATTGTTAGGGAGATGGACTTCGTATTCAGGTAGGACAGAATCAAGATAGAGGAGGATCAAGGAAGTTGAGATCAACTCAAACTCTTCCACCAAGGAAGAGTTGCATCAGTATTCTACTTCAACGTCTCAACTACTGATCCTACATATTGTCAAATTGTTCCTGCTGAACAGTGCGCACAAACACATAAGTGAAACAAGAATTGATAGTAAAATTACCAACACAATTTCGCAAGCAGTTCATATGAAGAATCCCTGTGCGACTCAAAAACTACTTGAACCAGCTAGATGAACCAGTTCCATTTGTTATCTTCTAAGTCTAGTTATTTGTAGTAGGTGATTATAAATTGTATCTTTCAGCCTTATCTAGAAGCAATTGTAATAGGTACACAATATTCAAGTTAGAGTTGACTTGAAGTTTGTCGCAATTAGCTAGAGGCTAGTTTGCCACAAGGGGATTAGAGTTAGTCCTTAGGTTTACAAAAGAGTTTATTTTGTAAATGATGTTTGTCTCATTGACATAGTGAAGAGTTTGGGAAAATCCTACTGGGTAGTAGGTCGTGGTTTTTTCACCTTTTGAGCCATGTGTTTTCCACGTAAAATTGTTGTGTTCTTTTATTTCTGCAATTATATTCCGCAAACTGTAGAAGTTGGAACACCTAGAAGAACCTGGTTCTTCTATAAAGACAGCACTCGAAAATTGGAATCCATACAAATCACTCCCCCCCTGTGTGGTATTGACGTATAAACATCATATATATACCAAGTAAGGTCGGGCCTAAATAATTATACGACGCAAAAAAGGACAATTTTTCAGGTCTGGACGCTCGCGGTCGCGGTCCGGGCGCGGTACTTTCCCAGTGCACTTCCTCAGTCCGCGTCCAGGTATGTGGTCGCGGTTTCGATCGCATTTTTCACCCTGTTATGTTTGGAAATTGGTAAAACGTAAAACATGAAACTTGTAGATATTTGAGTTAGCTTTCCAATTATATATTATATAGACCAAATGGATTTCGGACTAAAGATTTATGTCTATTTTACTAGATAGTACGCAATCTGCCTACTCGAGTCTTCGTTTGTTCTTAACTATCAAATTTGACCCCTGAACACGATCCCGGCTTAATTACTTGGGATTTTCCTCAGACTTCAAAGCTCCAAATCACTTGAATTCATTCCATAACATCTATGTAGCTCGGAATCACTCCTACAAGGCATAAAACACATAATTAGTACAAAACACTAGCGATTAAAGCTCACACTCAATTAAAGTGCAGTAAATTAGAGTGTAATAAGCGACTAAAATACGTAATTATATTATATCATCAAAACCCCACACTTAAACCAATTTTCTTCCTCGAGTAATCAAACTACAATTTATATAGACACGACCTTTTTTTATAAACAATTCTCCTAACTCATCACACCAAGAATATTTAAAATAAACTTAAGCACAAAAGCGTAACATCTTTACCTCAAGATTTGACTCACAAGTACCACGCATTATTTACAACTCACCCACTTACTCTAACATAGATTTCACTGACATTACCTTTCCTTCATGAATCAAGTGCCCTCACACAACAAAAGAGAGTAGTTCCACACAATAAAATTTAAGAACACATAGGAACTTAAGATAGAAAGAATTCACTCACTCTCAGAAATAACATTCACATGCCACAAAAGATTCACCATAGGCTTGCCCGTAGTGTACTACTCTACTAATGAGCTCATTCAGTCTAGGATCAAGTATGACTTTATTTGGTTGTAATGTAGGCTGCGGGACGGGTAGGATATATCTAGATATAAGAGTGACTACACCTCCCTAAGCAATTTAATACATATAATTTAACATTCAAACCCCATACTTATGTCAAACCAAACTCCACCTTCACATCAATGTTATTACCGATACTTCTTTAAGCACAATTACATCAAGAGTCATCACTTATCAAGGAATATTTTTTTCCACAGAAATACAACTATTTTTTCCTTTTTTTATTATTTAAGTGGCTCTTACTTTTTCAAAACAGTGCACCTTTCTGCTTATTTCATTAGTTTCACTCAAAAGCCAAACCAACTACCCCACACTTTAACTTTTACACAATTCATAACACTTCAAGTGCTCATGAGAGGTTAGAAGGTTCAAATAGATGGTTAATTCAAACAAATGAGTAAGGCTTGTAATGTGGTTGCCAAATAAACAGGATTACAGGCTCAAAGGGGTTAACTAGGATACATAACAATTAGGCGGGTAAAATATACATATCTTGCTCAACAAACCTATATCACTTCCAAGACTGAACAAAACTACTATTTCGCTTTGCAAACACATAGGGCAAGTTCTAGGCATCAAATGCAATGCACAGAATAACACACAAACCTCATACACACATGGCACTTAACTCACTCACTCAGGATTGGATTCATCAAGTCACTCTAGTCAAAGCAGTTAAGAAAATTTAAAATCATACAATTTAAGGTACTTATACAAGAGTAAAAAACTTAGCCTTTGCGTCACAACCAAAGTACTAACTATTCTCAAGGAATAACAAAGTCAAGAGATATTTCTTCATTTCAAAACACAACACAATGGCTTCTATTCCTAGAAAAACTAACTACACCCGGTTCAAACAAAACTCTTGAAAAAGAACCGCGGCACAAAGAAAAATCAAGGGGGGAATTGCTACACTACCTAACAAAAGAAAATATTTTTTTTTGTTTTTTCTTTAGACTTAAATCCCTTAAGAAAATTGTCTAATAGATCCATCGTTGGGAAAAGTCCAATCTTTTCTATTTTTGTAAAAAAAGTAAATTAGTCCATTAAACTAACACAACTAAAATAGCATAGAAAGTCACCCAGAAAATCTCCTCACCCCACACTTAAGATTGTGCATTGTCCACAATGCACACCCATACATACAAGAGGGTAAAAGAAACTCCCTGGTAGGCCAAAGGCCGAAGCACTAGCATATCATGGGGTACTCAGACTTCTCCCAAGTCTGGTCCTTCGTGTGGGTACCTCACACTTAGTTCCAACCATCAAGTTTGATGTTGCATCATTCCAATAGATTTTCTTCCATGCTCCTAGAAAATCAAAAGTTGATACTACAAAAATAATACAATTAAAAAATTATTTAAAAAAACAAAAAAAAGCAGTAAAGCTGGGTTGCCTCCCAACAAGCGCTTATTTAACGTCGCGGCACGACGCGAATCACTTTTTGCCTCCACCGCGAGCTTATGAATTGAACCCCTAATTTGGCTTCAAGTTTTCGGTTATGCTCCAGAGGTGGTGGAACAAATCTAATTCGCCCAAGCAACCATTGTACTATTTTACAATTCCCCACTTTTAGATGAGGTATGTAGTCCTGTCTTTCTGGCAAGAAAAATTCCAGAATGTAGGCACCTTGTTCCTCATTCCTTGACTCCTCAATCGGCTCAGATGACTCTATTTCCATATCATTATCCAAGCCCAATGTGGAAAAATGTTTGGAGTGAGGACCAATTCGCTCAAACATATGAACTTCGGGACTTTCAATATCCTCAACATCAATGATACTAGAGTCAACAAAATTTGTATCCTCAAAGTTCTTGGCTGACTCTAGTCTCACTTCTTCAACATCGACATCCTCAAATTTTAGTTGGCTAGGTTGTTAATGTTCTACTCTGACCTCTCCAATTAACACCTCAAATTCATGCTCTTCTTGGATACTATCCTCAATATTGGCTTGTTGAGCATTAAAAACTACAACCACTTGACTCAGTTGAGCCTCCGAGTTGCGAATAGTTGCCTCTTGCCTTTCTATCTGCAATTGTTTCTCATTATTTTGTTTCAAAAGGCACTTTAACATATCCTCGATCTTTTTCAGGTCATCATCCATGGGTTCTTTGTTCCTATTAACTTCACAAGAAAAGGTAGAACCATCATAGTGAGGGGTTGGGGGAAGATAAGAAATATAAGCACAAGCATAAATGTGACCATTTTTACCACCACACACATCACACACATTCCACAAATAAGATTGAGTTGATGCACATAACTCGCTCTAGGGAATATTTTGATAATTTTGATACAGGTGGTTTCCTTCACAATATGTATGGAGATCAAAAGTAGAATTACCAACATCAAAACTCTCATAATTCCATAATGCCATATTTTTCAAATTAACAAATACAACTAAAATAAAGAAAATAAAAATCAAATACTGGAAAAAAAAAATCAAACTTGAAACCTAGCAATATGTACACCTACAGCTACACCGTTAGTTCCCCGGCAACGGCGCCAAAATTTGATCACGCCCAACTCTAGTCCTAAAAAGGATAAGCGGTCGCTGCAAATATAATCCGTTCTAAAAGTCCGGAGTCAAATCCCACAGAGAACCAAGGTTTAGCCATAATTGTTCAATATCGCTAAGAATACAAGCTCGGATAAATTTCTAAGTTATAAAGATTAAGATTCTTATATATAATTAATTAACTAAGAAACTAAAGCACTAAATTAACAACTAAATATACAAAGGGTTGGAGATTAAATTTAGGAGGTCTAGAGTTATGATTTCCCCAATTATCGGAATCCTTCCCGCTATGTTTTCTATAATTTTGCCTATGTATTCTCTACTGATTGTCGCGCCCCCTTTTTCTATCGCACGGGTTAGGTACGGAGAGATCGGGTTTATGACATTTTGGACAACTCCTTAAAGGAAAAGGGTTTAAGGAAGAGTCGCCACCTAACAATTTTTATGGTGCGTTAGGGCACCTAGAGTTGATAACTCATAAACTAGTTTGCATTACCAGAGATCGGATAAAGGCTTGAAATTATCCCAGGGGAAAGGTGTTAGGCACACCTCAAGATCCACAACTGTGGGTCCCAGCCAAGAAATTTTCTGAATTTGGACGATGCACAAGTAGCAAGCAAGATTCATATAAGAGGGGATTTCAAACAGGTGTGAAAATCTTTAAAGGTTTAGAGAAAACATTAGAATAACATTTGAAAAAAAATTGTCCTAGGTTTAAAGTAATACGGATCACATCAATGCAATACCCGGTATGTCACGCCTCGAAGAGGGGCTATGTGATGACCCAAAAGGTCATCCTAAGTAATTCCAGCTAAATCTGTGTTCCAAGGCCCCGAAAGCCTCCGTTAATCTCACCTTAATATGCGTGCGCAGCCCGGGCATGTAGTCGGGAAGCTTCTATGTGAAAATTTGATTAAAAAAATGGAATTTTATAATAATTAAACGAATAAAGTTGACTTTGGTCAACATTTTTGGTAAACGGACCCGAACCAGTGATGTGACGGTTCCGGAGGGTCCGTAGGAAAATATGGGACTTGGGCGTATGCCCGGAATCAAATTCCGAGGTCCCAAGCCCGAGATATGAATTTGTAAAGAAAATTATTTTCTGAAAATAATAAAGGTTTTTGAAAATGAACTTTGATGTGAAAATCGTGTTACCGGGCCCGTATTATGGTTCCGGAGCCTGGAACAGGTTTATTATATGTTAATTGTATTATCTGTGAAATTTGGTGTAAAACGGACTTGGAATGACGTGTTTCGGATAAAAAATTGGAAAAATTAAGTTGCATGAAGTTTTAAGAAAATTCTATGAGTTTTAAGGTTTAATTCCTTGTTTTTGATGATATTTTGGTGATGTAAAAGCTTGAATAAGTCCGTAGGATGTTTTGGGAGTCGTGTGTGTTTTTTGTTTTGAGACACGAGGGCTCGGGTGAGTTTCGGATAGCTAACGGGGTGTGAAATGCATGAAAAATCTGGTGTTTTTGATGTTTTGCTGGTTTCTTGTGTAATACCCTTCGCGAACGCAGCCAAGGGCTCGCGAACGCGAAGGGTAAATTATGGTGGCCTAGGCTTTACTCTACACGAACGCGGAGCACTGGACAGTGCTTCTACGCGAACGCGTCCCCAGGGCTGCGAACGCGTAGGCTTAGGGTGAGGTCGGGGGCAGGGTAGGTTTGTTCTTCGCGAACGCGGGCAGAGGCTCGCGAACGGGGAAGGTTAGGGAGTCAGACCTTCACGAACGCGGCCCTGGCTCCGCGGACGCGTAGGTCCCAGCAGCTAACCCTTCGCGAACGCGGCCAGGGGCCCGCGAACGCGAAGGGCAATTTTGCCCAGTTATTAAAAATACCCCAAAAATAGAATACCATACGGGAATATCACATTTTCAGCCTTCTTGTTTTCCTTACACCCCCATTGACGATCCTCAAGCTAATTTCCCTCCATAAACACTTGGGTAAGTGATTCTAACACCAATTTCTTCCACTTTTCTTCCATAATCACTAGAATCTAGGCCTAAAATCAAAGTAGAAATTAAGGATTTTGGGTAGAGTTAGGCTTTTGGGAATTTTGGGTGATTCAACCTCAATTTGGGATCGGATCTTAAAACAAATTATATATTCTAA
>ML296625.1:0-23490 GCA_005239495.1 Nicotiana undulata
TTTCCTTCTTACTTTATATTTATTGTCTCAGTTATATTTTTCTTGTTCGTGTAGAATTGTTTTATTGCTTTTTATTGTATATATTATTGTCACGGGTTATATGTTTTTAATGCCCTGCCGTAGCCTCTTCACTACTTTATCGAGGTTAGGCCTGGCACTTAATCAGTACATGGGGTCGGTTGTAGTGATACTACACTCTGCACTCTTTTGAGCATATCCAGGTATTGACCAGCAATAGAGATATTTAGATTCGGAGACGCGAGGTATATTTGTCGGCGTTCGCAGACCCCGAGAGTCTTCTCCTATTTTTATAAAATTATTTTATTATATTCAGAAGAGTTACACTATTTCTTTCAGCCAATTATTTGTAGTATTCTTTAGTAGTTCGTGAATTGTGACACCAGACCCTGGGGTAGTTCTAGAGTTACTTATATAATTAGTTCGTGGCTCGGTTTATTTAAGTGTTTATTATTTTATGTTTGGAATTATTCATTGAAAGTTAGTACCTTAAGTTTATTTTATTATTGTTTATTATGTTTAAATGGATAATCAAAGGTAAATAGCTAATCGAACTCTAACATTGGCTTGCCTAGCAAGTGTGGTGTTAGGCGCCATCACGATCCCTAAGGTTGGGAATTTGGGTCGTGACATATGGATAGCCTCATCGATAAGAGCCAGGTTGCATTTGTACCTGACAGAGTCATTACTGATAATATTATCCTCATCCATGAACTAGTGAAAGAATATGGGAGGAAAGGGGTATCACCAAGATGCATGATCAAAATTGACATGCAAAAAACCTATGATTCTATAGAATGAGTGTTCCTAGAACAAGTTCTAAATGCCCTGAACTTTCTTGAAATATTTGTTAGGTGGATCATGATATGCATATGGACAATTACACGCTCTATAGTCATCAATGGTAAACCAACCGCTCCTTTTACTGCAAAAAGAGGAGTAAGGCAGGGTGACCCCTTGTCATCAATCTTGGTTGTGATTGACATGGAGTACCGTAGTAGACTACTAAAAATGTTGAAAGATAATCCAGATTTTAACTATCACCCTCGATGTGACAAGCTAAATATAATACAGTTGGGGTTTGCAGATGACTTATTGTTGTTTCGTAGGGTAGATGTGGTGTCTACTAAACTACTGTACAAGCAATTTCAGCAACTCTCCCTGGCATCAAGGCTAGTAGTCAATCAAGGGAAAAGTGTTGTCTACTTTGGAGGTGTACCGAACCAGATCCAGCATCAAATAATACAAAAGTTAGGCTTCTCTGTGGGATCTCTGCCCTTCAGGTACCTGGGAGTTCCATTGAGCTCAAAAAGACTAGCAATTGGACAATGTCAACCACTAATAGAGAGGATGATAGAGAAAGTAACTTCCTGGACATCAAAGATGTTATCTTGTGCAGGTAGATTGCAGTTGATCATAAGTGTACTCACAACCATCCAACAGTTTTGGTCTCAAATATTCATCCTGCCCAAGAAGGTGATTCAGAGGATTGAACAAGTGTGTATGAGGTTTTTATGGAATGGAAATAATGAATGCTCAAAGAAGTCTCTAACAACATGGGACAAGCTCTGCTTACCAAAATCAGCAGGTGGTCTCAACATAACAGACATATACACATGGAATAAAGCTGCCATACTTAAGTACCACTAGAACCTATGCAAGAAGAAGGATAGACTATGGATACAATGGGTGCATATCTACTATACTAAGGGTAATGAAGTATGAGAAATCACTGTTTCACAAGCATCTTGGCTGATTCAGAAGATCCTAAAGGCTAAATAGTACCTGGAGAATACAGGAATAACTATAGAGGAATTTTTGAAATTTGAGATATATGTTATAAAGTCAATGTACAATAAGCTGAGAGACAATTATCCTAAGTGCATTGGGGAAGTTGATGTGCAACAACCACGACAACCCCAAATGGTTATTCATCCTATACCTTGCAATACAAGATAGACTATATACAAGGACTAGATTGCAAAAAAGGGGTATGGGCTATGACACGACCTGTCCATTATGTGATAGTGATGAAGAGGATGTGCAACACATGTTCACCAAATGCCCAACTACATATCAGATTTGGTAGCAGATCCTCCAGTGGCAGGGAATTCAACGACAAGCTATGAAATGGAAGGAAGAGGTTGAGTGGGTGCAAAAGCATGCCTATGGTAACAATGCCAAAGTAGATATATACCGTATGGATCTTGCAGGAAGTGTATACTATATCTGGTTGGAAAGGAACAACAAAATCTTCCTACAAAGAACCAGACCAGCAGCAACTATAGTGAGACAGATCATTCAAGACATACATTGCAGAGGAAGAAAGATGAAGAAATTGGAAATCCAGTTGAAGGAACTTGACTACTACCCTAGTTAGTCTGTAAGAAGACATAACCTAGGTTATGACACTCTATCTTCTTGTATGGCTGTAGGTGAAGTACACTAAAGTTGGAGTTGTTGTCCAACTTTAGAGGTTTCTGTACACTCTGTAAATATTTCCTTGGTAATAAAATTTATAATTACCAAAATAATAATAATAATAATAATAATAATAATAATAATAATAATAAAGTAGTAATACATTTTGTAATAAATTCATAATATGATTATTTTATTTATAATGTTAGTGACTTAGATAAATTATATAATAAGATATAATATTTTTAACATATGAATAAGTGCTTGCAATAAAAATATCTAAATAATATAAAAAAGGTATTATATATATGGGGAATGAAAACGTCGAGGGTAAAGTAGACTTTATGATGAAAGGATGAAAATGACAATTGTTCAAAGTTGGAGGATGAGTTTGATTTTTAAAGTAAACTTGGAGGACGTAAATGATTTTTATCCAATCAACCACTAATGTTTGCATTAGGTTAGGCTGCCTGGACCATATCCCCTTGAATTCGGTCCTTCCTTGGCCCCAACGTAAGCACGAGACTTCGTGCAGGCTGCCTTTTTTTTGTTGCTCCAAAAACAAATTTAGTAATTTTGTAGCTTCCTTGGCCCCAGCGTAAACACATCGCATAACAAACAAAATTAGAACATTAATTAATTTTGCAATCAATGTTTAAATAATCTGTAAAAGGTTCCATCACTTTTAGTTTCTTAATATCGTTATTAATCACTCCTAAGAGTTACACGCTCTAGAGAAACCTGGGATCATTTGCTAGCTTTAGTTTGTGAAATACCTTTTACAATTATGTTTATTATCATTTTCTTGACCTTTTCTTTTGTAAGCTTTCAGATTTGATCGTTGAATCGTTTTGACTCTGTCATACTTTCACCTTTGACAATGTCATCATTATAAAAGACTTCATGCATTATTTTATCCCAAAGTTTAAATATTGAATTACGACTGAACAATCTTAAACACTGTTGTAGATATATGTCAATAAAGATTATCATGCCCTATTAGATTATGTACTAAATCAAAGGTGGTAATTAAAATAGACTTTTAATGAGATTAGGTGAAGGGTCTTTAACTAATGTTGTACGTCCTCCGGTGCATTTTATTGTTGGTGGTTATTAAAAATAACTGATCCAGATTATTTATCATTTTAGAGAATCACAATGTAATTGATAATTTTTTCCCAATTTGTCCTTTGTGTCAATAATTTCTTGAAAGTAAACAATATTAACTATATAACATAGAAAACCTAAATGAAAAGAATAAATAAAGGTATATTAGTCAAAAAAATCTTTCTTAGCAATAATTTCTTAAGAAACATATAAAAAAGAAATGTGACTACTAAAATAGAACGGAGGGAGTACGACATGGACGAGCAATGAGGACAATAATTTATTCTTATGTTGACTCGTGGAAGCAAACTTCAATTCCCAAACTACCAAATCATTCTATATCCCCCCAATGAGAAAATAAATATTAAACATAGTTAGAGATATTCAAAAGCTAGGTTCGATCTCACGTTGTTGTTGTAATAAATAACTCTTGGATCAACAATCTTTAGTCTGAAACGAATAAAGTGTCACGATCCAATTTCATGTATAGGTCGTGATGGTGTCCAACGGCACTCCTAGGCAAGTCAATATCGAATTAGCAATGTATTTATTTCTTTTAACAATTTCAAAATAGTTAATTTTTATTTATTAAGTAAGTAAGAGGTGAAAAATCTAATCTAATAAAATGTAAACCAATATAAGAATAAGTGTGGTGAAACAAATACTCAAAAGCTATCGAATATCTACTAGCATAATTCCAAGACCTGGTGTCACAAGTATATGAGCTACTAGTAGAATATACAAAACACTAAACCGTTGTCTGAAATAGAGTAGACAGAAAGTAATGCAAAAGAGAGACTCCGGGTGCTGCAGAACGGATTCGGAAGGCAGCTCACCACCAAGCTCGGGGTATCGGGAGTGCGCACCGGTATGAATGCGAGATGCACCCGCCTCAGATCCTGCACAATTAGTGCAGAAGTGTAGCGTGAGTACATAAACAACATGTACCCAGTAAGTATCCACTTTAACCTCGAAGAAGTAGTGACAAGGGGACATCGACACTTACTACGGCCTAACAAGAAAATACAAAAATGCTAAACATGCATAAAGTATGTGAATAATAATATTAACTCAATGGAATCAGTGATTAAATGACTCTTTAACTAACAATAAATTCCAAAAGTCTTTCACTAATATTGTACTAATTCCAAATAAATTCCGAACAAATAAATAAATTATAACCTCTCGATTCATCAAACATAATATTATGTGTATTCGAGCTTAAAGCATTAACACGCACGATTTATGCTGAGGTCGTAAGGTCCGTTCCATAATAATGTTTACCCTGTCGAGGGTCAAACAACACAAACCATAGATGCATCTATTATACTACCAAGGCGTTCGGCCCTCTCCACAAGAAGAGAGATTACTTTATGAACATCTGATTTAAAAGCTATTATAATGCTTGTCGCGCCCCCTTTTTCTCGCGAAACCGGGTTTCGACATTTTAGGGACAACTCCTTTTTAGAGGGTAAGGAATTGGAATTGAGAGAGTCTCCACCTAACGGATTAAGATGCGTTAGGGAACCTAGAGCAGATAACTCCTATTACCAGTTTGCATCACCAGAGATCGGGTAGGGGCTCAAGTTACCTTGAGGGGAAGGTGTTAGGCACCCCTCGAGGTCCACAATGGTGGGTCCCGACCGAACTTGAATTAAGCGAATTAGTCTAAGGAAAAGTAAAGAAAACTAATTAATAGGGATGGGGGTCCTAAGTTTTTTAGCCTATAAGATCACCTCGTGCAATACTTTATAACTCCCTTCAGTCGGGGTGTTACTCATAGTATTTAGCGCATGGACTATCATCTCCTACTACCCGATTACTATCTTCAAGTTGTTACCTCAAGCGCTCTAGTTGATTCTAGTTCGTTTTCTATGCGTGCACTACTCGTCCCTTACCTATGGCTCTGGAGGCATTAGGACCTCTATTTGGGAATTCTAGACTAAACCTCAATTTCTTAAATTTGTAAAGGACTAGGCGACAAACAAAAATAATTAGGACTTTCAAAAAAAAGCAAATATGGGTCATGTTGACCTCCGCACATAAAACAGCAAATGCACGCAATTGATTTAGTAAACTTTATTAACCTTAAAGTCTTATAAGCAGGATATCTATGTGAAAAAACTTGCAGATGCAGTTTTATTAAGGCGAGCGTTAATACCCGTTGTTTGCCTACCGATTTATTTAGTATAATATTTGAGCACTTCAGACAGTAATGAATCACAGTTTTGAATCCAGAAGTGTTATTAAGTCCTACAGGCATATTGACTAAGTGATTGACAAGGGTTATTGTATTGAGAACCAATTGATAGAATCATATAGGCATGATATCTAATGTCGAACTGATTTTAACCCTACAGGCATGATTTCTAAGCGCAGACTGATTTTAGCTTTATAGACATGCTTCATAGCCTTGTACTTCCTTTTAACCCTATAGGCATGCTTTCTAATTATTGTACTGGCTTAAGTCCTATAGGCATGATTTCTAGGTTTGAAACTGGCTTTAGTCCTATATGTATGGTATCTATTATTAAATTGATTTAACCCTATAGGCATGATATCTATTGAGCAGTAATACGAGTAGAAATTGTACACATTTCCAGAAAAACAATTAAATCAAACATTGAGGTCCTATAGACATGATTGCTAACACATGTTTGTTGGACAAATTAATGCAGCCTATAGGCAGAACTTCTACTATGCAATTTTAATCCTATAGGCAGGATTCCTAATATGCAATTTTAATCCTATAGGCATGATTTCTAATATGCAATTTTAATCCTATAGGCAGGATTTCTAATATGCAATTTTAATCCTATAGGCAGAATTTCTAATATGCAAGCATAGTACAACACTCATACGATTTTAACAAAGATGGTGTAAAATAGGATTAACGTAACAAATGAAACCCTATTGGCAGGATTTCTACCCGAATTGCCCAAAGAAAATAAAGACCCTTCCCAATTTTACTACATACCCCAGAATCTATTCATTACAAACTTATTACAGGCCAGAGTAATGAATAAATTACATAATAGTAATAAGATACACTATAAGGAGCCTTCATGAGAACCAAATAAACATGGGAACCAGGCCTTCAAACCAATCAACTTCGAGGCTCATTTCATAGGTACAACATAGCCAAATACGAATGATTCACCCATAATACATACAGAACCAGGTTTTCAGTGTGTCAAAGTTCCAAATGGCCTCGGGGACCCAGGGCAATGCTCACACCAGAACCACATATTCAGAAGATGATTTACAAGAGATTGGAAACCAGTTCCCAGGGTGTCAGAGTTCATAGGAGTCTCATGTGGACCCTGATCAGTACTCACATTGGGATGATTGAGGATAGAACCTAAGGGACTAAGAATAGAAGTTTTTAAAGAGTAATAGCATATAAGAGGAGGTAGATTTAAAAAAAAGTTGATTTCAGAAGAAACAAAGTTTAGAATAAAGAATTACATTTAGAAAACAAGCAAGGTTTGTAAAGTACATAGTTTCAAACAGGTTAATTTAGAAGAGACCTAATCATACTAAGTGTGCATGCTGACATTTTAGGAAAACCTTGTTTAATCACAGAAGCATTTAGAAAAAAGTGTTAAGGCAAACAGTTAGGTTGAACAAGTTGGCAAGACAAATGAATTAAGTAACAATACAGATCTGCAAAGTTAGGATAAGTTAACTAATTTCATGCTGATAGTATCTTAAGGAATGCAAAGTTCAGAACAGGTGCAGGATTAACAAATAGTGTGCATGGACAAGTTAAACATTAAGCTAGCTTGTAAAAGGATTCATATTATTCAAAATATAACCAATTAACAGTGTCACTTATGGGACTAGACAAATTCATGGAAGCATAAAGGCAGAATCATACTCAGAATCTGAACATGTTGGTCGAGCAACACATATTATGAAACATGAGAATAGAATGACAAGGGATTATGGCTTACCAATTAGGCAGGAAAGCAAGAAAGTATACCACAATAGTTGAGTACAAAATCAATTGGCCATGGATTTCAACCGACCAAGACCAGAAACAATGAGCAAAGAGAGTTAGAGTAAAAGAATCTAAGTTTCAGTGAGAGTCTTTTGAGTTCGAGTCTGTCCTAAAAGGGAAAGGGGAGAAGGGTTTAAATAGTGTTCAATTAGGCAAACAAATAAAGGAATGAATCAAACATACACAAATAAGGAAAGAAATTAAACCCAGAATCAATTGAAGTCTAGTTTAAGGACAAATAATACAGAGTTCAGTCATTTAACAGGGCATAATAGCGAGTAATCAGGCAAGTACCACTTAGAATAAGGAAGTATCCGTTAACAGTCAATTTCAAGGCAAATGAGGTAAAGAAATAAAGGAAATATGGTAGATTAAAAAGAAGTAAGGAAAGTTTTAGTCATATACGAAAAAGAAAAACATTTAAAATCAGTAAGGAAGGAAAAATGTAAACCCTAATTTTTAGGTAGAACACATAAATCGGCAGAAATAAAAAGACAAAGAGTTACATGTTGCATAGAATGAACATAGACAAAAATATACTCTAAGAGCACATAATCGAAACCAGATCTGGTCCCAAAATACAAGGTTTGAAACCCTAGTTTTAGGTAAACCATAAAATCAGCAGAGAAACAAGGGCAAAATAATCATATACTGTGTACAATGAACATATACAGAAGATTATTCAAAAAGCAACAAAGAATAGATCTGAAACCCTAATTTAGGGAAAATAAAGAAAATTAACAGGAATATGCAGATTTGCGCATAATAAAGTGAACATAGACGAGATGATGCTAAAAATCAAAGTTTGAACTAGTTTAGGTTCGAATCAAAGAGAATCCGAAACCCTAACCTTTAGGGCTATGTCGAATCAGTGAGAGATACGAAAATATTCGTACTTACACAAAAAAGATGATGAACACAGACGGAAACAACAGTAGGTTAAAGATTTGAACCAGCTTTGGTTCGATTTTTACAGGATCTGCTTGCCATTTTAGGCAAGCTATTATATAACACCAAAACGGGTAGCCAGTAAGGAGTAGGGGCCAAATAAGGTAGGGAATCAACGATTGATTCCATTTTGGGGTTGGAATCAGAGGGATTTGGGGTGACAGCGCTAGGGTTTTGAGAGGAGAGGGGAGAGTATGAGAGAACACATGGGCGGCGGGTTTGGTCGAATGAGTTAGGGTATAATTAAAAGGGTTGGAATGATGTGGACCGTTGATTTTAGCGATCAACGGTTACAAAGGAGTTCTGGGTCGGGTGTTTTTAAACGGGTATGAGATTGGTTTAATGGGTCTTGGGCTAAGGTTATTGGGCTAGGGTAATTGGGTAGTGTAGGTAATTGGACTAGGTCCGAAATTGGGGTTTTAGGGGGCTATATTTTAAGTACCCAATTAATTAGTAAAATAATTTATAAAAAATAATTAATAAAATAACAAAACTATCCCTTGTTTATGAAAATGATTTAAACAATTACTTAACATTATAAAAATATAAAAAGTCATTTTCTTATATAAATAATGTAATTATGCATATATGTGGGCTATTATTGCAAAATATGCAATTTTAGCCTAAGGATGCAAAATACAATTATAATAAGTATATAAAAAATATTTAAAGCTTAATATGGATATATATGATGAAATTTAAATGATAAATCATCATAAAATTTATTTGAGATGCAATTAATAATTATTTATGCAAGAATAGATTGATTAAAAACCCTTAAAATTATGGAAAAATACTTGATGATGCTCATGCACTATTTCGAAGGTATATATGTATATTTAAAAATATATGAGGGAAAAATTGGGTATCAACAATGCTAATACACAAAGAAGCACAATTTCTATTAACGGTCAAGTGACCCGCCAAAATTCAAGCAAGTGAAATTCGGTCTTTACAAATCCTTTAACAAGTTTCACTATAATCTAAGCACTTTAATTAACAAGTAGGTGACAACATCACAAGTATTTCATGATTTGGGGTCCTAAACTACCCAGACTTAAGCATAATTAGTAGCTACATACGGACTCTCGTTAACTCGTGCGTACGTAGCCTCCACAATTAAAATCAAATAGCAAGTCAAATCACCTATGGGGTAAATTCCCTCTTACAAGGTTAAGAAAGAGACTTACCTCGTCTCAAAGCTCCCTTTCTGGCCACAAATTCATTCTAAGGACCCAACTTGGTACCGAACAATCCGAAACTAGCCAAATGTTATGTAAAATAATCAATATACACTCAAAAGTTAATGATTTACCTATTAGATTAATTACCCAACCTATATGAGAAGATTCTTAAAAATTCACCCCCGGGCCCACATGCCCCAAGGCCAGAAATCTTTGAAGATAATTGTTACCCATAACCTCACGAACTCAAATATATAATTTTCACCTAATTCCACAATCATTTTCGTAGTTAAATCCTATTTTTATCAAAACCTTAATTTTTCAACTAAACCCATAATTTCAATTTTACATGTTACAATGCACCCATATTCTATGTATTTAACTTACATTAGGTAGGAATTACTTACCTTCAATAGCTAGGTGGAAACCCCTCTCTAAGAAGCTCCAGAAATCGCCCAAGAAGTGAAATAAATGAACCAAAATGGCCTAAGTCCGGTCTTAAATGAACCTCACTGCCTCCATGGTTTTTCGCTTCTGCGGAGAATTGGCCGCTTCTGCGGAAAATGCATCGCAAATGCGGCCCTCTCCCAGTTGTCCTGCTTCTGCTTCTGGGAACAACGACTCGCTTCTGCGAGCCTGCTTCCGCAGCGTACGTGTCGCACCTGTGACCTTGCCCGCTTCTGCGGTCACCTGCCCCGCACCTGTGCTTTCACAGAAGCGGTCTTTTCCTTGCTTCTGCGACTACTCACCTAGATTGCCTAAGCCGCTTCTGGAGCTTCACCTCGCTTCTGCGACCAAACTTCCGCATAAATGATCGCACCAGCAATAGAAAATTTCAAGCACTTTAACATGGCCCAAATCCACCCGAACTCCGTCCGAAACTGGTCTGAGCTACACGGAGCCTTAACCAAATATACCAACAAGTTTGTAAACGTATAACAGACTCGCTCTCACCCTCGGGACACATGAAATAACATCAAAACTGAGAATCACAGCCCAAAACCAAATAGAATCAACTCATGAACTTCAAGTTCTTCCAACTTACTTCTAACACGCCGAATCATACTTAAACTACTCGAAATGACACCAAATTTTTCTTGCAATCTTAAATAATCATACGGAGCTATTTCCATGCTCGAAATCCCAACAGACCTCGAAAACACCAAAACCTACTTCAAACCAAATTTAAAGAACTTTAAAAGTGCTGAAATGCTCTCGGGTCATCCAAAACCTTATCCGAACAGACACCCAAATCCAAAATAATCATAGAAACCTATTGGGATCGTCAAATCTCGGTTCCGAGATCGTTTACTAAAAATGTTGACCCAAGTCAAACTTAACCCTTTTCAGCAAATATTAAGAAACTAAGTGTTCCGATTTCAACCCGAACCCTTCCAAACACGATATGACCATCCCCACAAATCATAAAATAGTAAAAGCACAAAGGCATAGTCTTATTTAAGGGAACGAGGTTCTAGAAAGAAAAACGACTGGTCGGGTCGTTACATTTTCCACCTCCTAAACAAATGTTCATCCTCGAACGGGTCTAGAATTGTACTAGGAGTGTCGAATAAGTGTGGATATCTGCTCCGCATGTCCTCCTCGGTCTATCAAGTCGCCTCCTCAACTAATTGACCTCTCAACTGAACTTTTACCGCAGAAATCTTCTTGCACCTGAACTAGCGAACCTGCCTGTCAACAATGGCAACTAGCTCCTCCTCATAACCTAGGCTCTCATATAACTGAACCGTGTTGTAGTCTAACATATGCGACCTGTCGTCTTGATACTTCTGGAGCATAGAACGTGGAACACTGGATGAAATCCCAATAGACTTGGAGGCAAAGCAAGATCATAAGCAACCTCCCCAACTCGTCTCAATACCTCAAATGGACCTATAAACCTTGAACTCAACTTGCCCTTCTTCCCAAAGCTCATGATTCCCTTCATCGGAGAGACTTTCTAGAGAACTTTCTCGCCTAGCATAAATGATAATTCATGAGCCTTCTGATTCGTGTAATCTTCTATCTAGACTGTGTTGTGCGAAGTCACTCCTGATTCAACTTTATTTTTTCCAAGGCATCCTTCACCAAATAAGTACCATATAAATTAACCTTGTCGGGCTCAAACCATCTGATGGGAGAACGATATCGCCGACCATATAACGCAAGAATCGATCCCACTACCCTTTGAAGTCAATCACATATACTCTGTATCCTCCAAGATCTGAATTGTCTGATGTGACTGACTGTCACTCTGTGGATGAAAGGTTATGCTGAGCTCTACGTGGGTCCCCAACTCACTCTGTACTGCCCTCTAGAAATGTGAAGTAAATTGAAGGTCTCTATCTGATATGACAGAAATAGGCACACCATACAACCGAACGATCTCTTGAATGTAAATCTGGGCCAATCTCTCTGAAGAATACATGGTCAAGGCCGGAATAAAGTGTGTTGACTTAGTCAACATGTCAACAATGACCCAAACTGCATCAAACTTCCTCAAAGTCCGTGACAACCTAATTACGAAGTCCATAGTGATTCGCTCTCGTTTTCACCCAGGTATAACCATCTGCTGGAGTAGGCCACCTGGTCTCTGGTGCTCATACTTAACCTGCTAGCGATTTAGGCACCTCGTCACATAGTCAACTATGTCCTTCTTCATCCGCCGCCACTAGTAATGCTGCCTCAGATCGCTATACATTTTTCGTAGCACCTGGATAAATAGAATAACGAGAATTGTGTGCTTCCTCTCGAATCTTTTCCCTCAATCCATCAATATTAGGGACACATAGACAACCCTAGAGTCACCGAACACCATCCTCACATATAGTAACCTCCTCGGCACCACCATGTAGTATTGTCTCTCTAAGAACCAATAAGTGTGAATCGTCGTACTGGCGAGCCTTGATCTTCTCGAATAGTGAAGACTGGGAGACGACGCATGCAAGAACTCGGATGGGCTCTGAAATATCCAATCTCACAAGCCTGTTAGCCAATGACTGAATGTCCAAAGCTAATGGCCTCCCCTCTACTAAAATGAATGCCAAACTACCCATACTCTCTGCCTTTCTGCTCAAGGCATCTGAAACTACATTTTCCTTACCCGGATGGTAAGGGATGGTAATATCATAGTATTTCAGTAACTCAAGCCACCTGCACTACCTCAAATTGAGATCCCCCTGCTTGAACAAATGATGCAAGCTGCGATGATCGGTGTAAACCTCACAGGTAACCCCATAAACATAATGCCTCCAAATCTTAATAACATGAACTATTGCGGCCAACTCCAAATCATGTACAGGATAATTCTTCTCGTGGGTCTTCAGATGAAGTGAATCATGTAATAACTCGCCCCTTCCGCATCAATACACAACCTAGGCCAACACGTGAAGCATCGCAATACACAGTATAAATCCATGAACCGGAAGGCAACACTAACACCTGTGTTGAAGTCTAGGTGGTCTTGAGCTTCTGAAAGCTCGCCTCAAAATCATCGAACCATCGGAATAGAGCACCCTTCTCGCTCAATCTAGTCAAAGGTGCAATAAATTAGAAGCACTCCACAAATCGTCGATAAGAACCTGCTAACCTCAAAAAGCTCCCGATCTCAGTCATTGTGGTAGGACGAGGCCAACTCTCAACTGCCTAGATTTTCCTGGGATCTACCTTAATACCCTCGCCTGATACAACATGACCCAAGAGTGCCACATAATCTAACCAAAACTCACACTTGGAGAACTTAACATATAGCTTCAAATCCCACAAGTTCTGAATCTTCACTCTCAAATGTTGCTCGTGCTCCTCCATGCTACGCGAGTTGATAAAAATGTTATCAATGAATACAATGACAAACGAGTCAACATACGACCTAAACACCCGGTTCATCAAATCCATAAACACCGTTGGGGCGTTAGTCAAACCGAAAGACATCACTAAAAATTCAGAGTGGCCATATCTAGTTCGAAAAGCCGTCTTCGGAACATCCGATTCATGAATCTTCAATTGATGGTACCTCGATCTCATTTCAATCTTAGAGAACACCCTAGCACCCTACAACTGGTCAAACAAATCATCAATACGCGGCAATGAGTACTTGTTCTTAATGGTAACTTTGTTCAACTGGCGGTTATCAATGCACTTCCGCATAGTCCCATATTTCTTCTTCATGAATAATATCGATGCACCCCAAGGCGACACACTTGGTCTGTCGAACCCCTTTGCTAGCAACTCCTCAAGCTTTTCTTTCAACTCCTTCAAATCTTTCGGAGCCATACGGTTCGGTGGAATGGAGATGGACTGGGTACCTGGAGCCAAATCAATATAGAAATCGATATCACGATCTGGTGGCATGCCTAGAAGATCATAAGGAAACGCATCGGAGAACTCCCAAACCACGGGCACTGAATCAATCGCTGGAGTCTCTATAGTAGTGTCCCAAACATAAGCTAGATAAGCCAAATAACCCTTCTCGACCATGTGACGAGCCTTAAAAAAAGAGATAACCTGACTAGATGTTATGACAGAAAAAACCCTTCCACTCCAATCTAGGAAGCTTTGGAATCGCCAAGGTAATAGTCTTGGCATGGAAATCAAGGATGGCGTGATATGGGAGAAACCAATACATGCCTAGGATGACCTCTAAGTCGGTCATATCAAGCAACAGAAGATTCTCTCTAGTCTCATATCCACATAAAGTAACGATACATGACCGATAGACCCAATCCACAATAATAGAATCACCCACTAGAGTGGACACATAAACAGGAGTACCCAAGGACTCATGAGGAACAACCAGGAAATGAGAAAATAGAGATGAAACATATGAATATGAAGACCCTGGATCAAATAGTGTCAAAGCATCTCCACTGTAGACAAAAATAATACCTGTGATCACGACATTTGAGGCTATTACATCTGGTCTGGCTGGAAAGTCATAGAACATGTCTGGAGTGCCACCTGGCTGGCCTCCACCTCTGAGACGGCCCCTACACACCTGCCCTCCGCCTCTGGGAAACCTGATGACTGGTGTGGCAACTGTTGCTGTAATCATAGGTTGTTGACCCTGCTGCATTGCCTTGTCTCAAATCCTGGGGCATAACCTCCTCACATGACCAAGATCCCCGCACTCGAAACAACCCCTCGGTACGGTGGGATGCTGATATGAAGTTTGACCCTGATGGCCTAAAGGCCCACTAGAGGAACCCTGAATAGCTGGGAGGTGGTAGGAGCTCTTTGGAATGGCTCCGAAATAAGGCCGCACTAGAGCACCCCGAGGAGGTGGCGGTGTTGGATATGTGGGCCGTCTAGACTCACCCCTCACAAACTGACCTCTGCCCCCCAACTGTGGCACTACTGAACCCTCCAGAATATCAAAACCGTTTATTCGCCGTCGCATACTCTTGGCTCCGCTGACGAACACCCCAGATCCTCCGATCTATCTCCAATACTAGCTCGTACGAAGTTCCCATTTCAACCTCTCGGTCCATAGGGGCATGAATACCAGATTTCAAACCTATAACAAACCTCCCCACTCTCTCTGCATTAGTGGGAAGTATCATAAGTGCATGGCCAAACAACTTAGAGAATCTCACCTCATCGTCAGTCACTGACATCTGACCCTCTTAGTGCGGCTTGAACTGAAGTCCCAACTCTTCCCTCTAAGAGGGTGGAATGTATCTTTCCAGGAAGAGGCGTGTGAACTAGTCCTAAGTCGTGGGAGGAGAACCCTCTGGTCTTCCTAGAAGATAGGGCTGCCACCATTTACGGGCTTTGCCCTCCAGCTGAAAGGTGGTAAAGTCCATCCTGTGGGACTACAATATCCTCATGTTGTGCAGTCTGTCTGTACACCGATCAATAACGTCTTAGCAGTCCTTATCTCGCTCACCTCCAAAGGTAGGAGGATGTAGCTTGGTCCATCTGCCCAATAGCTTCTACGGCTTTCCGGCCGCAACTAGTCTGGGCTCAGGTGTAGCTACTGCAACTGGCTATGCTCCACCCACGGGTAGTGCGCCCGGGGTTTGATATACATCAGCTGCATGCCCTAGAGCCTGAGCGGTAGGTGTCTGTGCTCCCTCTCCCTCCTGAGATGTGGTCCGTTGGAAATAAAGCAGCATGAGTCATGGAATCCATGAACCGCAACATACAACCCATGACCTCCTAGAATCTTGTTGCGGACATGAAATCCACTAAGGTTGGCTATGTTGCAGGCACCTCTTCCTACTTCTTAATAATAGAATCCTCTAATGGATTTACATGTGGCACAGCTGGGGAAACTCTGGGATGTCCACATCCTCTACAACGAGTTGGAGCCCTCCCTCGGCCTCAACCTCAGCCTCTAGCAACAGGGGGAGTAGCTACTCAATGATCAGGTACATCTGTCACACGTATTCTCACCATCCATGTGAGAATAAGAGAAAGATACTTAGCACAACATCAATTGCACGATAGGAGATGAAGAATGAGTAGTTTCCTAACATCCTATAGCCTCTCAAAGATAAGAACGGATGTCCCCGCACTGATCCGCAAGACTCTATTAGGCCTACTCATAAGTTGTGAGACATACATGAACCTAGTGCTCTGATACCATGTTGTCATGACCCAATTTAACCTATAGAACGTGATGGCTCCCAATGTCGCCACTAGGCAAGCCAACAGTGAACTATCCATGTATTTATTCCTTTTAACAATTTGAGAATAGTTTATTTTTATTCATTAAGTAAGTAAGAGGTGAAAATTTAATAAAATGAAGTGTAAACTAATATAATAACAAGTGTGGTGAAATAAACACTCAAAAGCCTTCGAGTGTCTACTAGCATAACTCCAAGACCTGGTGTCACAAGTATATTAGCTACTAGTAGAATATACAAAATACTAAACTGCTGTCAGAAATAGAGTAGACAGAAAGTAATGCAAAAGAGAGACTGTAGGTGCTACAAGACAGATTCGAAAGGCAGCTCACCACTAAGCCTCGGGGTATCGGGTGTGCGCACTGGTATGACTGCCAGATGCACCTGCCTTAGATCCTGCACGATTAGTGCAAAAGTGTAGCATGAGTACATAAACAACATGTACCTAGTATGTATCCAGTCTAACCTTGAAGAACTAGTAACGGGGGATAACAATAAAATACAGAAATGCTAAACAAGCATAGAGTATGTGAATAATAATATTAACTCAATGGCAGCAGTGATAATGATTTTAGCTAAAAGTAATTCCAAAAGTCTTTAACTATCATTGTACTACATCCAAA
Organism: Nicotiana undulata; assembly: GCA_005239495.1. Taxonomy (NCBI): domain Eukaryota; kingdom Viridiplantae; phylum Streptophyta; class Magnoliopsida; order Solanales; family Solanaceae; genus Nicotiana; species Nicotiana undulata. The sequence goes on from ML296625.1 coordinate 16,931, forward strand.
TAAATACCGAATAAATAAATAAAGTATAACCCCTCAATTCATCAAAAATAACATCATGTGTATTCGGGCTTCAAGCATTAACACACACGATTTATGTCAAGGTCGTACGGCCTGATCTATAATAATATGTACACTGCCGAGGGTCGAGCGGCATGAGCCATAGATGCATCCATTATATTACCGAGGCGTTCGGCCTGCTCCACAAGAAGAAAGATTATTTTATGAACATCCTGTTTAAAAGCTATTATAAGGCTAATACACAAAGAAGCACAATCTCGATTAATAGTCAAGTGACCCACCAAAATTCAAGCAAGGAAAATTCGGTTTTTACAAATCCTTTAACAAGTTTCAATATAATCTAAACACTTTAAATAACAAGTAGGGTGCAAACATCACAAGTATTTCATGATTTGGGTCCTAAACTACCCGAACTTAAGCATAATTAGTAACTACACACAAACTCTTATCACCTCGTGTGTACATAACCCCCACAAGTATAATTAAATAGCAATATAAATCACATATGGGGTAAATTCCTTCTTACAAGGTTAGTCAAGAGACTTACCTCGTCTCAAAGCTCACTTTCCGGCCACAAATTCACTCTTAGGACCCAACTTGGTGCAGAACAATCCAAAACTAGCTAAATGTTAAGTAAAATAATCAATATACGCTCAAAATTTAATAATTTAGCTATTAGAGTAATTACCCAACCTAAATTGAAAGATTCTTAAAATTCACCCCAGGCCTACGTGCCTGGATTTTGGAAATTTTCGAAGATAATTGTTACCCATAACCTCACGGACTCAAATATATAATTTTCATCCAATAACAATTTTCATGGTTAAATCCCATTTTTATTGAAACCTAGGTTTTCCAACGAAACTCATAATTTTAACAATTTTACATGATAAAATTTACCCATAATCTACGTATTTAACTTACATTGGATAGGAGTTACTTACTTTCAACAACTAGGTGGAAACCCTTCTCAAAGAAGCTCCAAAAATCGCCCAAGAAGTAAAATAAATGAACCAAAATAGCATAAGTCCCGTCTTAAATGAACCTCACTACCTCCAGCATTTTTCGTTTCTACAGAGAATTGGCCGCTTCTACGAATCCGCATTTGCGAAAAATGCATGCAGCCCTCTCTTAGCTGGCCTACTTCCGCTTCTAGGGATAACGGCTCGCTTCTGCGACCACCTGCCTCACATCTGCGCTTTCGCATGTGCGGTCCTCTTCTTGCTTCTATGACTACACGTACAGGCTGCCCAAGCCACTTTTGCGAGGTCGCTTATGTGACCAAATTTCCGCAGAAGTGATCGCACCAGCAACAGAAAATTTCCAGCACTTCAACATGGCCCAAATCGATCTGAACCCCGTCCAAAACTTGCCTGAGCCACTCGGGGCCTTAACCAAATATACCAGCAAGTTTGTAAATGTAAAACGGACCCGCTCGCACCCTCGGAACACGTGAAATAATATCAAAACTAAGAATCACAACCCGAAACCAAATAGAATCAACTCATGAACTTCAAGTTCTTCCAACTTACTCCGTACGCGCCGAATCATACTAAAACTACTCGGAATGACACCAAAATTTGCGTGCAAGTCTTAAATCACCATACGAAGCTATTCCCAAGCTCGAAATGCCAAACAGAACTCGATAACACCAAAACCTACTTCAAGCCAAATTTAAATACTTTAAAACTTTCAATGCGTCAGCTGTCAACTTTAGGCGCAAAAACTCTCCCGAGTCATCCAAAACCCGATCCGAAAATATTCCCAAGTTCAAAATCATCTTATGAACCTATTGGGACCGTCAAATCCCGATTCCGAGATCGTTTACTAAAAATATTGACCTAAGTCAAACTTAACCCTTTTTAGCCAATATTAAGGAACTAAGTATTTCGATTTCACCCCCGAACCCTTTTAAACCCAATCTAATCATCCCCGAAAGTCATATAATAGTAAAAGCACATACAAGGAGTCTTATTTCAGAGAACGAGATTCTAGAAAGCAAAACGGCCGATCGAGTCGTTACAAAAAGTATGTACAAAAGTTATATAGATGTAAATTTGTGCTACTAAAAATACTGTAGTATATAACTTAAACCGACAAATAAAGCACAAAATAATATTTAGTTTTGTTCAATCTGTAGTTCGTATTACCGGGCTAATAAAATATTTTTGAATCAAGCACCATTCGTATTTTCTTGCTGCAAGGGTAATAAATATTTGTGATTTATAACCTTTTTGGCCAAATTTCTTGTTGGCCAAAAGCACTTTTTATCTAAAGTTAAGGTGTTTGACCAGTCTTCTATAAGGAAAAAAGTGCTTTGGTGTAAAATCAAAAGCAACTTTTGAGAAGTAAGAAAAAAAAAATATTATCTCTGATTCAATTTGGATGTCATAGTTTGACTTGACACAAAGTTTAAGCAAAAATCATAAAAGCTTAAGGGGCAAAAGTTTTGTGGGGTCATAACATTGGTGTGGCTATAAAAGCTTCTCATTAAGGGTAAAGTGGGTAAAATAAAAAGTTTAAAGTTAAATTATTTTCAAATATATAAATGTATCATTCTTTTTGGAACGGACCAATAAGGGAAAGCTATCATCTAAATTAAAATATAGAATAATTATTTTTCCTAAAAAGACCAAATACATAAGTGGTCCCTTAAACTTGTCCCTTTTTGTCATTTAGACACTTGAACTAAGATTTTTTGCTATTGATCCCTGAACTAGCGTCAAATTGTGCCAATTAGACACTTCTCGCTAACATGGAAAAGTATGCGTGCAACACTCATTTTGAGCGCATCAAGCCAATATCTTTGAACAATCCTATTTTGTTGGTGCCTAATCCTTAATAGTTAAGATTAGAATTTTTTTATTCAAGCTGGAACATCCACCATTTATCTTAATTGCAACTTCTGAATAATGTTCATTATCCAGTGATTTCCTTCCCAAGTTCACATTCACCATCGGAGAAATTCCCAATACCAACTGTGATACCCCAACGCAGTTCTCGATGTTGGCTGTTGATGATACTGTCAACCAAAAGCTCAGATTCTTTATCTCCGGCAATATAGAAACATTCAACTTACTAGCAAATTCATTAGACTCAGGTTGTCACACCACATTCTTATTCTTAGAGTTGAGAACTCAAAAAAGATGAAAGATTGTGGATAAATAGCGTAACAGGTTCTGTATGGTTCGAAATATGACCAAACGAGAATCTGCGTGAAGAGGAACGACAAAGGGTCAATCGGCCCGAAGTCGATTTCATCAAGCACTATAGCGACGAGCACCTCGGCCACGGCCGAGGTCATGTACTCAGAATTCCTGTACGACGAAGTGGACGTTATGGCATTTCAGATGGTCAACCTGTAGTACAGTCAAATGACTTAAGTACTCTTGCTAATGACCGGGGGTAAAAGAGAATACCTAATATATATACTAGGTGAGAGAATGCCAAGGGGGCAGCTATTCTAAAACCACACACTTCTTCACTGATAGGACGGGGGATTGGAGAGCCAATCTTGTAAAGGAGAGAAGGTTCAAAACCTTGCTATTTATCTTTGTAATCATCGTATGGAATAAATAAAGACATATCTCGTGGCCATGAATGGTGAATTCTTTCTTCCTTCTTTATTTTACGTCATGTAGTAATGATGTCAAGAACGTTAGCTCGTCATATACATTAGATCTTTCTCATAATCTTAATTAGTTCGTGAGCTTAACCTTATCCAGCTTTTCTCTTAGCATTCGTTGATCTAGAAACAATTATCTTTGGCTAGGATTTACCCTCTATTTTCTTATTAATTCGTTTACAAGAAGGTTTAACTTTTTTGGTAAAACAATTTGGCACCGTCTGTGGGAATTTTCTAGCCAAAATCTTAGTTCCCTCTAGATCCAAACACGGTCTTAGCTCTATCTCCCATTCGATGAAGTTTCATCCTTTCATTATGATGTCGACTTGTGAAATCTGTCGGTAAACCCCTAAAACCGCCAAACCAACCAAGGATAAATCCTTACGCGAAACCAGAGTTATGCCTGGTTTATACACGAAAACTGCGCTTCGCCACGACAGCAGCCATGATGCATTGTGAGCATGAGCCATCATAGTGGGACTACGACTACGCATAGTGGGACAATACCAAGTGTGTCCGTAATCCCATTTCCAGGTTAGCACTCAACACCTTCAACACCTTGCGCATACCACCTTCCCTCCTACTATATGAGACGATGCTTGTTGTGTAATTTACTGCTAAAATACTCCTCGCATGTATGTTTGTGGTATGACTTACCTTTCTATTATCTTTGTGCGCCTGGGACTGAGACAAACTGGGACTCGAACTCGAGATCCTAACGGGTGGAGTGGATCCCACCCACGTGATGCTCAAGATTAGCCAATGACAAGGCTGAGCGTGAAGCCGACATCAGGTCTGAAACTAGTACCAGAGTACATAACAAGGCGAGCTGCTCTGGGCGCGATCCCTAGTCCCTTGACAAACGAGAGGACTTCCCGGTTCTAAAGAGCGCAACCGGCGAGGGAAACGTGGCCAATCCCCCTCATTCATCTGCTAACCATCCGACCAAGGTAACAAATGATTCCATGTACTTCTAACCCGCTATTCCCTTTTAAAAAAAGCAGTGAAACAGAGAACAGGAACGTCCTCCCAAATACGCGAACGTAGGCTAGCCGACATACAGGCTCTAAGTTCCTCCCTACGACAAACGAAAAATAAGGAAACCCCCCAAACCGTACCATACTACAAATAACAGACAAACGGCTCAGAACAAGCTGCCATCATTAAGACATAATCTCCATAGCCTGGGACAGGGCGGTGAGCCCAAAAACGCACAATCTCCCCAACACAGGCAGAACATGAATACGAAAAGTTTGCCCGTATGCTCGCCATAGAAAGAAATGCTACGCCAATTCATCCGACTATATACGACAAATCACATTCGAACTTCATTCGAATGGGTCAAGTCCCAAGGTGCTCGGAAGCCTAAGCAATGAGTTCATCGCCCGTCCCGTTAACGGCCCCTCTAGATAGACTGGGACTCGACCCGATGCATACATAAACTATGCAGCAACGCTTGATACTCTCCAATGAAAGCAAGGTTAGATAAACTGGGACTCACCCTGGCGCATGCATAAATGATGCAGCAACGAGTGATATTCTCCATTGAAATCAAGGCAGCATGCGACATTCTTACCACTCCAGCGAACCCGCACATCGTCAAGAGAGTAAAATTCTACCTTGTTCGAATAATCTAGTCAAAGTTCGACCTCGCTCGAACTCAATACGGGTCACAATTCGACCTCGTTCGATTTACACCCATGCGGCCCGCAACCGTCGCCAAGCAAAACTAAAATTCGACCTCGTTCGAATTACCAAGTCAAAGTTCGACCTCGCTCGAACTCATTATGGGTCACAATTCGACCTCGTTCGAATTTACACCCATGCGGCCCCCAGTCGTCGCCAAGCGAAAGTAAATTTCGACCTCTTTCAAATTACCAAGTTAAAGTTCGACCTCGCTTGAACTCAATACGGGTCACAAATCGACCTCGTTCGGATTTACACCCATGCGGCCCTCGATTGTTGTCAAGAAAAAGTAAAATTCGACCTCATTCGAATTACCGAGTCAAAGTTTGACCTCGTTGGAATTTACACCCATGCGACCCCCGGCCATCGCCAAGAGAAGGTAAAACTCTACCTCGTTCGAATTACCAAGTCAAAGTTCGACCTCACTCAAACTCAATACGGGTCATAATTTGACCTCGTTCGAATTTTCATCAACGCGGCCCCTGGCCATCGCTAAGCGAAAGTCAAGTTCGAATCTGTTCGAATTAGCAAGTAAAGTTTGACCTCGCCCAAACTAACAAAATAAAATTCGACCTCGTTCGAATTAACAAGTCAAGTTCGACTTCGTACGAATTAGCAAGCCACGTTCGGCTTCATTCGAGTTAACAAAGTAAGGTTCGACCTCGTGCGAATTAACAAGTCAAGTTTGACCTCGTTCGAATCAGCAAGCCAAGTTCGGCCTCGTTCGATTTAACAAATTAAGGTTCGACCTCGCTCGAAGTAACGTAATGAAGTTCGACCTTGCTCGAACCAACAAGCTAAAATTCGAATTCTCAATTGGAAGTCTGGGACTCATCATGAGAAAATACGAAGACCTTTTTCAAAAAGAGGACAAAGCCAGGAACAGACAGCCAAAGACAAAACAACAATCTTATTCAAAGAATGTACATGTGCAACAGCTCCTTACAAAAGGCCAAAACGGGCTCAAAAAAACAACGACAAGCCACACCAAAGAAAAGAATAAAAAAAATCTAAGTAAAAAAAAGCTACAAAACTTCACTCAACCTTATCCCCACCATCGCCCCCTCCAGTACTGTCATCATCAGAAGAAAGACCATCTCTGATCTCAGCATCCCCACCGGCCTCCGATGATGAAGGGTCAATACTGCATACAAGACGAGGCTCGCATGCTTTCACACGAGCAACTTCAACAACGGCCTCAGAAACACCCCCCCCCCCCCCCCCCCCCTCC
>ML296625.1:23596-46455 GCA_005239495.1 Nicotiana undulata
CTCAGAAACCCCCCCCCCCCCTCCCCCACCCACAAGTACTTATATATATCTTGTTGGGCCTCATCATGGACCCACATCTCATACAAATAGCGGGGGACAACAACAGGGGCAGATTCTTGAGGAGGGGCCTAAGCCAACAACTGCGCCTTCTCGGCTTTGAGAGCCACAACTTGATCACCCAGGTTCGAGGCATCCTGCTCGAGCACACCGATCCGCTCTTCAAGCCTTACCTCCTTCAACACAGTCGTCTCCCTCTCAGCCTCTCGCTCAGACTTGAGGACGCAAATAGTGTCTTCCAGCACTGCTGCCCTTGCCAAAGCTGCCACTCGAGCCCCATCGTCCCTTTCTAACTCGGTCACCTTCCCTTTTAACTCAGTCACCTTCTCTATCCACTCTACACTTAGATTGGCAACTCTAGTGGCATTCTACTCAAGCTCGGCTCGCAAAGACAACACCTTTTCCAGAAGATCCTCGCATTCCATCGCAACCCCTTTGCCCACCTCGAGTTCCTCGTCTTTGACCCTAAGAAGCCCCTCGAGCTTGATACATCTACGGATAGACCGCACCAGATCCTCATCCTTCTTCTCCAACCCTCCCTGAGGGATTGAGTATTACCGCCCGCCGTGAGTTGTGCATGCATCTCACAGCACCTGTTGCGATACCGGTGATACTTCGCAGCCATTTTAAGAAAGACGCCGGCCCGCGTCTCAGCCCGATGAGCGCTTTCGATCTTCAGCACGTAAGTTTGAGGAGGAAAAAAGGAAGAATCAGCGAAAGCGAAGGGCACAAAACAAAGAAAATAGCAAAAGGAAAATCACCCTCAAGGCCATCTTATCCATACCGCGTGACAAACCGGCATCACTGACCTCCCGAATAGACCTGAATTCGGCGGCAGAGCACAGAAGGTCAAATTGGGGCACCAAGTCCACCGTGTCCTCCAACAGGTGAAAGTCCGATGGAATTTCAAGCACACGATAAGGACCTTCCGCCATCACATCTACCCTGATAAAACCTTCATCGAACATCTTCATGTCCTCAGGATCAATATAAGAATCAGATTCATAATCATCTTCCACTACGCTCTTCAGCCTCTCATTAATTGAAGAGGGGGTACGGGCCTGCCGAGATGTCGAAGGACTGCTCGGAACAATTGTAGTGGCCCCGAACTCTGTCCTCCCGCCACGACGGCCTCTTCCATTCCCAAAACGAGAATCGCCTCCACACCAAGGATGGTATCACCACCGGCTTCAGGCACCGCCAAAACAAGGTCACCCTTCGAGGGAATTTCAATCAAAGACACCCCCTCCGACATTATCCTCCGCCTCTTTGACGGGTCCTCTTCGCCATCATCATGAGAAGTTTCATCCGTTGAACGAACTGTGGGGACCAGAGTATTCAACCAAGGAGAAACCTCTGAATAACCAAGTTCGGACGCGGACGTGATCTGCGGAATAGCCAGAATCTGGATGCCCTCATCCGTAGCAGCCACTAGTACGAGCCTGATAGAGGAAGCCGGCTAACGAAAAGCAAGGGCGGGAGCCCTCACCCTTCTCTCCCCTCTCCGACCTGCCAATGAGAAATTCGACCAAACGAAGATATAAGGTAAAGAAAAATACGGAGAAAAAAACAAAGCAACTAAGGCCGAGACAAGCCGACTTACCGGCGGAAGGTTTGTGCCCAAACCTCTCGTGGAATAGGTGCCCATTCGCGAATCCCCATCGTATGGGGCAGAATCGAGCTTACCCACCCGTGAATATTAGCAACTTGCAGAGGAGGTAGTCTCTCAGCTGCAAAAACAAAAAATACTCGACGAGATCACTAGAGGGAAACAACCAACAACTGATTCTAAAAAAAGAGAAGATAAACAGAAAGAAAGACCTACGGGCGAAATTCCACATCTCGGGAAACCCAAAGGGGTTCGATACCACGTGCTTTGTTTGGACATAGAAGTAGTTCTCCCAGAAGCGGCGGTTGGTCTTGTCATCCATCTTCACCACCAATACCTTGGTTCCTCGGTGATGAAGGTGAATCATCATGCCCTTATCAAAATGAGGGACGAAGAGGTAAAGCAAGTTTTGGAGAGAGATCCCCCGATCGGCCAGCTCCGCGTACTTGATAAGCATAAGGAAGAGTTTGTATATGTACGGAGAGAGTTGAGCCGGACACACCTCATAGAAGCGGCAGAAGTCCACTGCCAAGGAAGGAAGGGGGAGCGTTTTATCCGATGACAAATAGATACGCGTAAAAAGAGCAGTAGCCCGAGCGGTGTATATGCACTATGTTGCGACCGGCTAGAATAAGTTCAATATGGTCAGGGATTCTCCATTTGGATTTAAACGTCGTGAGCGCCGCGACATCCATCATAAAAATAACAGGCTCAAAATTATCCTCAACGGGGCTATTGAAATCAATCCTTGCCTTCCCTAGGCGGGGGACCTCTTCATCCACTGTCGGTAATCATTCCTCCTCTGCCATAACCATTCCCTCTTGGAGTGGGGGTATATCATTTTCCAGTACAGGGGCACCAATGACCCTATTAGGGTTGGAAGATGCACTAGCCATCTCTTTTACTGGTTGTGGCAGATCAGAAATGACAAGGACAAAAAGGTGGCAGCCACAAGACTTGCTAACAGGAAGGGGAATGTGAAAAACGAGAGGAGAAGAAGAGAAGCTTTGAGATTTTCTTTTGAATAATCGGGAAGCAAAATATTCAAATGTGAAATTTCCCCCTATTTATAGGGATGTAAATGCTCAGAGCAGGAAAACCAAAGCTGCCATTTTTTTAAAATAACGGAAGGGGCACGTGAAACGACGCAACGCATAGAGAACATGCGTCATAATGACGCATGAGGAGTGTAATGACATTCCAAACTGAGGTAACGGCCGGATGCAGATCTCGAAATGTTACGTCGCTATCTTGCCGTGAGGTACTCTCCCATCGCCCACAGTGCTCATATTTCTCACAGCTTTCGCATCGACAAAGTCCATCCATCAACCTCGCCAAAAGACGACCCCAATAGGTGGATGGACTAACTGTATGGGTCAAAATATGATCAAACGAGAATCTGCGTGTAGAGGAACGACAAAGGGTCAATCAGGCCGAAGTCGTATTCATCAAGCACTATAGCGACGAGCACCTCAGCCACGATCGAGGTCATGTACTCAGAGTGCTTGTACCGCGAAGTGGATGTTATGGCATTTCAGATGGTCAACTTGTAGTACAGTCAAATGAATTAAGTACTCTCGCTAATGGTCGGGGGTAAAATAGAATACCTAGTATATATATATTAGGTGAGGGAATGCCGGGAGGGGGGGAAACTATTCTAAAACCATACACTTCTTCACTGACATGAGGGGGGATTGGAGAGCCCATCTTGTAAAGGAGAGAAGCTTCAGAACCTTGCTATTCATCTTTGTAATCATCGTATGGAATAAATAAAGATATATCTCGTGGCCATGAATGGTGAATTCTTTATTCTTTATTTATTTTACAGCATGTAGTAATGATGTCAAGAACGTTAGCTCGTCATATACATTAGATCATTTTCATAATCTTAATTAGTTTGTGAGGTTAACCTTATCCAGCTTTTCTTACTTAGTATTCGTTGATCTAGAATTAATTATCATTGGCTAGGATTTACCCTCTATTTTCTTATTAATTCGTTTATAAGAAGGTTTAACACTTTTTTGGTAAAACAAGTTCACATAATTCTTGAAGAACTGATATAAACCAATTTTCGTTCTTTTGCTCTATTTTTGTCATCTGATCAGTAACAAAACTTAGAAAGTAACTTTCGGTATGAAAATGGAAGACAAAGAAAAATAGAAGAAATGTATACGAGAGAGAAGTTATGAGAACAAGAAAGAATATGGTGAAGAAATCTCCACAAAATTTTCATTACCTAATTTAATATGGTAAAAGTGATAACTGATAAGGATCACAAGAAGAAGAACAAGGGACGGGGAGTGAGAAGGAGAGAAATGGGGAGGGGGGGATCGGAGATTTTTGAGGAATTATAGGAACAAAGCTTAGTTCAAGTGTCAAAATGGAAAAAAGGGACACAGTTAAGGGTGACTGTCACGACCCATTTCCCGAGTTGTGATGGCGCATGTCGTGGAACCAGGCCAGCCACCCCTTTTACTCCTAGACTAGGTCCAATTACCAGTGAAATACCATTATTAATAAGTCTGAAAATAATAACAATGAGAAATATGAGGTTGGAACTATTTGTGAAAAACAAAACTCAAATCGTACAAATCCCGGATCCGGTGTCACACAGTCATGAGCTACTAATACATAATATAAATGAACTAGGAATGACCAACATAGTCTGAAAGTAAACAACGACAAGTAGGATAGGAAAGAGATGACGAGATCACGGTCGCCACCTGCTACCTCGAAAACTCTGATGGAAACTGTCAGCTACTCAATGACCAGATCCGTGTCCTGATGTACCTGCATTTGCAGACAAGGAACAGGGGATAACGTGAGTAAACCAACTCAGTAGTAACGAAAGCAAACTATGGGCTGAGAGGTAGTCACAGACCAAACCTCCGGTAGTTATGAATATCAGTGTATAAACTTGAGCATGACAGTAATATAATAGATAAAATAATGAAATGCATCAATCGTATTTGTACAACCTACATGCCAGTATATGATCATCAGTGACAGAAATAGAAGGTATGGGTAACCCAAATTCTCACAAGGTCGTCCACTCAGTACTAGAATTGGCCTTCAGGCCCAAGGAAAATCCATCCCAGATTATAGATAAACACAAGTGACGCAGTCACCTAGTATTGAGGAAAAAGGCCAATCCAGCCCCCACGGAGAAGATCCATCTCCGAAACATATCAATCGGACAAGATCCATGTCCAGGGAAGATCCATCCCTCAATATCCATGCGCTCACTGGGGGTGTAAAGACTCCGAAAGGGCTCCTATAAGCCCAAGCGCCATATCAAGCCAACGAAGGCATGATTCAAGGATCGTTGCAGGGTGCAGTCTGACCTCATAATTGTCTCAAAACCAGGCTCTAGGCCTAACTCAGTTAATACTTTCCAGTATCACTCACAATGCCCTCAAATATATATAAATCAGCCCAAAGCAATGATAATATAGAAATAAACTAAAAATTTCTTAGACTGAGGCATGGAACATATACTATAACAGGACTGAATGTATAATAGTGAATAACCACAGATAGAGACATCAACAATTGCCAACCTGGTCGGAACACATTTGGCATGAAGCATTAGCATTTATATCTAACATGATTTCTAGTATGTTCAAAGTGATGTCAACCCTCACAGTACAAGTATCGGCCTGAAATGACCGTTAGGCGGTGCCATGGGGTGATCCAGGACACAAACATTCGGTGTAATCCCACATGCCCGTCACTTGGCAAGTGCGTCACCTTAATTAACATCAAATATCAGATAATTTGGGGTTTTGAACCCTCAGTTCCAAGTTTGGAAGCGTTACTTACCTCAAAACCAGCTAAAATATTACTCCGCAGTGCCCTTGCCTCTAAATTCGGCCTCCGAGTGCTCCAAATCTACCAACAATCAGATTTATATCATTATAATATGCCAAGGAATGGAACCCAATCGAAATTTATCAAAAATACCCAAAAATCCCGAAATTGGTCAAAACCCGACCCTCGGGCCCACGTCTCGGAATTCGATAACATTTATAAAACTGGAATCCTTGTCCTTTCCCGAGTCTACCCATATCAAATTTATCAAAATCCGACCTCAAATGCCCATTCAAATCATCAAAAGAATTTTCAAACTTTTCTTCCCATTTTCCCTTAATTTTCACTTTGATTCCTCAATTTACATGGACTTAAACTTTTCCGCCCAATGATTTCTTCTATGCGATCGCAGACATCCAGTCGCGATCGCGGAGAAAAACTCTGCAGCCTCAGTTATTTACCTTACGCGATCGTGAATGCTTCCACGCGATTGCGATACACCTTGACCTAAACTCACGCGATCGCGAACCATCCCATGCGATCGCGAAGAGCAACTGGACCCTTTCCTCACGCGCCCTTCAACCTTACGCGATCGCATACTCCTCCACGCGATCGCAATGCACAATCTGCTCAACTCACGCGATCACGACCTCCCTCACGCGATCTCAATGAACAAAAATCTGTCCTTCCCAGTTAGACCTACGCGATCGCAAACTTCCTCCCGCGATCGCGTAGAAGGAAACCAGAAACTTCACACTCGCAAAATCTGTCAAGTTTTCAAGCCAAAAGTTGGTCTGTAAACCACCCGAAACACACCCGAGGACCTCGGGACCTCAACCAAATATACCAACACATCCTAAATGATCATTAAAACTTAGTCGAGCCTTCGAAACATCAAAAACAACATCGAAACATCAAAAACAACATCAAAACTCCAAAAACCCATCGAATTCAAGCCTATGAACTTGCAAATTTCTAAATTCTACCAACGATGCTGAAACTACCCAAAACAACTCCGATTGACCTGAAATTTTGCCGACATATCCAAAATGACATTACGAACCTGTTCCGACTGTCAGAATTCCATTCCGACCCCGATAGCCTATTTTCCATTGCCGACCAAAAATCGCCAAAAACTAACTTTCGCCAATTCAAGCCTAATTCTACACCGGACATCACAAAATTATTCTGGATGCACTCTTAAGTCCCAAATCACCTAACAAAGCTATCCGGGCCATAAAATCTGCAGTCCGAGGTCGTTTATCAATAAGTCAACTTTTAGTTGACTTTCCCAACTCTAAAGCTACTTTTAGAGACTAAGTGTCTCAAATCCTTCTATAACCTCTCCGAACCCGAGCTAATCAACTCTAACACCTCATGAACAGTATAACCCAGCTATGACAAAGCAGAAACAGCAAAAAAAAATGAAATTTCCACGGAACAATAGGCCGGGTCATTACATTCTCCCCCTCTTAAACAAATGTTCGTCCTCGAACGGATCTAGAAACATACCTGGAGTCTCAAACAAGTGAGGATATCTGCTCCGCATCTCCCGCTCGGTCTCCCAAGTAGCCTCCCCCACTGGCTGACCTCTCCACTGAACCTTCACCGAAGTTATATCCTTGGACCTCAACTTTCTGAACTCGCGAGCAAAAATAGCCATTGGCTCAACCTCATATGACATATCATCCACGAGTTGAACTGTGCTGAAGTCCAAAACATGAGACGGGTCACCGACATACTTCCGGAGCATTGACACATGGAACACCGGATGAACACTCGACAAGTTGGGGGCAAGGCAAGTCTGTAAGCCACCTCCCCAACCTTCTCAAGCACCTCAAAAGGGCCAATAAACCGGGGACTCAGCTTTCCCCTCTTCCCGAACCTCATAACACCCTTCATGGGGGACACCTTCAGCAGTACCTTGTCACCCTCCGTATGAGACACATCCCGAACCTTCCGGTCTGCATAACTCTTTTGCCTAGACTACGCCATGCGAAGTCGCTCCTGAATCAACTTCACCTTCTCCAACGCTGAACCAAATCTGGGCCTAATAGCCTAGCCTCACCGGGCTCGAACCAACCAACCGGATATCTACACCTCCTACCATATAAATCCTCATACGGCGCCATCTGAATACTGGTCTGATAGCTGTTATTATATGCAAACTCCACTAGTGGCAAAACTGCTCCCATGACCCACCAAAATCAATCACACATGCACACAACATGTCCTCTAAAATTTGAATAGTCCGCTCTGACTGCTTGTCGGTCTGAGGATGAAATGCGGTGCTCAACTCCACCTGAGTACCCATACCTCTCTGCACAACCCTCCAAAACTGAGATGTGAACTGAGTAACTCTGTCAGAAATGATAGAAACCGGAACTCCATGCAATCGTACAATCTCCCTGATATAGATACCAGCTAACTTCTCCGAAGTATAAGAAGTACCAACCGGAATGAAATGTGCGGACTTGTTCAGCCGATCCACAATGACCCAAATAGCATCAAAACCCCTCAAAGTCTGTGGAAGCCCCACTACAAAGTCCATAGAGATCCGCTCCCACTTCCACTCGAAAATTTCTAACCTCTGAAGTAATCCACCGGGTCTCTGGTGCTCATACTTGACCTGTTGGCAATTGAGACACCATGCTACATACTCAACAGTATCTCTCTTCATTCGCCTCCACCAATACTGTTGTCTCAGATCCTGATACTTCTTCGCAGCACCCTAGTGAATGGAATACCGCGAGCTATGTGCCTCTGCTAATATCAACTCTCGAAGACCATCCACATTGGGCACAAAAATACGGACATGCATCCTCATAACACCGTCATCACCAATAGTCGCATCTCTGGCATCACCTCGACGGACCCTATCCTGAAGAACTAACAAGTGTCGGTCATCATATTGGCGAGCTCTAATCTGATCATAAAGAGAAGAGCGGGAAGCCATGTTGGCTAATATCCGAGGAGGTTCTGACAAATCCAACCTCATTAGCTGCCCTGCTAAGGCCTGAACATCACATGCCAAGGGTCGCTCTGCTGCTGATAGATAGGCTAGACTCCCCAAACTCCCTGCTCGGCGACTCAGGGCATCGGCCACTACATTGGCCTTTCCTGGATGATATAAAATGGTGAGATCATAATCCTTGAGAAGCTCCAACCATCTCCTCTGGCGCAAATTCAATTCCTTCTGCCTCAGCAGATACTGCAAACTGCGATGGTCGGGAAAAATCTCACATTGTACCCCATACAAATAATGGCGCCAAATCTTTAAGGCATGAACGATGGCAGCTAACTCAAGATCGTGCACCGGATAGTTATTCTCGTGCACCTTCAACTGTCTAGACGCGTAGGCAATCACCATACCGTCCTGCATCAATACCGCTCCCAGGCCAACTCTAGAAGCATCACAATAAACCGTGTAAGAATCCGAACCAGTAGGCAAGACCAATACCGGAGCTGTGGTCAATGCTGACTTGAGCTTCTGAAAGCTCTCCTCACACTCATCGGACCATCTGAATGGAGCACCCTTCTGGGTCAATCTGGTCAAGGGTGAAGCAATAGAAGAGAATCCCTCAACAAAGCCACGGTAATATCCTGCCAAACCAAGGAAGCTCCTAATCTCTGTAGCGGAGGACGGTCTGGG
Organism: Nicotiana undulata; assembly: GCA_005239495.1. NCBI lineage: Eukaryota > Viridiplantae > Streptophyta > Magnoliopsida > Solanales > Solanaceae > Nicotiana > Nicotiana undulata. Next base: position 32,725 of record ML296625.1, read on the forward strand.
CCAACTCTGCACCGCCTCAATCTTCTTCGGATCAACCTGAAACCCTCACTAGACACCACGTGCCCCAAGGAAGCTACTGAACCAAGACAAAACTCACACTTGGAGAACTTTGCATAAAGCTTCTCCTCCCTCAACCTCTGCAACACAACCCTCAAATGCTGAGCATGCTCCTCCTCACTACGAGAATACACCAGGATGTCATCAATGAACACAATGACGAATGAATCAAGGTAAGGCTAAAACACGATGTTCATCATATACATGAACGCGGTTGCGGCATTGGTCAGCCCAAATGACATAAAAAGAAACTCGAAATGACCATATCTGGTCCTGAAAGCAGTCTTCGGAATGTCAGAATCTCGAATCTTCAACTGGTGGTACCCAGACCTCAAGTTGATCTTGGAGAACACCCTAGATCCCTGAAGCTGATCAAACAAGTCATCAATACGGGGCAAGGATACCGGTTCTTCACCATAACCTTGTTCAGCTACCTGTAATCAATGCACATGCGCATAGAACCATCCTTCTTCTTTACGAAAAACACCGGTTCACCCCAAGGTGACACACTAGGTCGGATGAACCCCTTATATAGGAGTTCCTGAAGTTGTTCTTTCAACTCTGCTGGGGCCATGCGTTAAGGTGGAATAGAGATAGGCTGGGTGTCTGGCACCAAGTCAATACCAAAATCAATGTCCCTGTCAGGTGGCATGTCTGGCAGGTCTGCAGGGAATACGTCCGGAAACTCGCGGACCACAAGAACAGAATCAATAGAAGGAGTCTCACTACTAACATCCCTCACAAAAGCCAGATAAGACTCACATCCCTTCCCAATCATGCGCTGAGCCTTCAGGTAGGAAATAACCCTACTAGGCACATACTCCACCGAACCTCTCCACTCAATCCTCGGCAATCCAGGCATGACTAAGGTCACGGTTTTGGCCTGACAGTCAAGAACATCATGGCATGGAGATATCCAATCCATGCCCAAAATCACATCGAAGACAACCATACTAAGTAATAACAGGTCTGACCGGGTCTTTAGACCCCCCAATAGATATAAAACAAGATCGGTACACCCGGTCCACCACAATAGTATCACCCGCCGGAGTTGACACATGAACAGATGTAATCAAAGACTCACGGGGCATATCCATGAAATGTGCAAAGTATGATGAAACATATCAATATGTAGAACCAGGATCAAATAATATTGAAGCATCTCGGTGGAAGACTGAGATAATACCTGTAATCACTGCATATGAAGCTATGGAATTTGGTCTGGCCGGAAGTGCATAGAAACGGGATTGTCCTCCACCTGCATAGAAACGGGCATGCCTTCCACCTGATCGACCTCCCCCTCTAAGGCGACCTCTGACTGACTGGCCTCCACCCTTGGATGCCTAAGCGGGTGGTGTAGAAACTGGTGCTGAAGCTGGAGGCTGGCTCCTCTGCTAAAATGAACTACCAGACAAGCGGGGACAACACCTCTTGATATAACCCAGATCCCCATACTCGAAGCAACCCCTCTCAGCAAAGGACGGTGGGGACTGAAGGGAACCTCTAGAACCAGAATAGCTGCTAGAAGAGCCATGTGCTTAAGAACCCTGAACTGATGGTTGTGTGGGATGAGCTCTGGGCTAGAAGTGCACTGAATGATGAACGGCCCAGATAGGAACTATGGGGACCGTGTCCTGATGAAGCACCACTGTAAACTGGATGAGCTGGCTGAGGGGCGGGCCTAAATGAACGGCCTCTATTATGCTGGGATTGACCTCCTGAGTAACCACCACCATAGCTATCAGATCCTTGAGGCCTCTTGGCCTCCCTCTCGACACGCTCCTGGCGGCGCACAGACTCAATCTCCCTGGCTATGTCAACTACCTCCTCAAATGAAGCGCCAGATACCGTCTCCCTGGTCAGAAAGATCCAAAACTGGTAAGTGAGGCCATCAACAAACCTCCTAATACTCTCTCTGTCTGTGGGGACTAGCCAAATGGCATGACGTTCCAACTCAGAGAACCTCATCTCATACTGCATCACGGTCATGTCTTCCTGACGCAACTGCTCGAACTCTCTGCGCAGCTACTCTCTGTGGGACTACGGTATATACTTCTCCAAAAAGAGAATGGAGAACTGATACCATGTAAGGGGCGCTGCATCGGTGGGTCTACGCCTCTCATAGGCCTCCCACCAAGCAAGTGCAGCTCCTGATAACTGGAAAGTAGTAAATGGAACCCCGCCGGCCTCTAATATCCCTGTTGTGCGTAGTATCCTATGACACTTGTCCAAGAAAGCTTGGGCATCCTCACCCTCTATACCACTAAAGGTCGGAGGCTGGAGTCTGCTAAACCTCTCCAACCTACGTTGCTCATCATCAGCTAAAGCTGGGACCACATAATCCTGTACCGGAGCAATCAGCTGCACTGGAACTGCCCCAGGTGTCTGAAGTCCCTTGGTGACCTGCTCAGGTGTCCGGGCAGCTGGAGTCTGAATTCCTCCCCCGACCTGAAAAGTAGTGGTAGTAGTAGACATAGTGACAGCATGTGCCAGGCTAGTGCACACCGTCAAGATCTTGGCTAGGGTCTCTTGAAGACCCGGAATCACGATGGGCACTACTGGTGCCTGCGTCTGTCTTGCTGGAATCTCAACTGCGGGAACCTGGTCCTGAGCAATGGGAGGGTCCACAGGTCCTGCCCTGGCTGTTGTGCGCGTTGCACCCCTCCCTCGGCCTCTAGCTGGTCCTGTTGGTGTCTGATCACCACTATCGGTAGCACGAGTCCTCACCATCTGTGAGAGAATGAAAACAACAGAAATTTAGTTTCAGAATTCAACAGAGTCGCACGACAGAATTCAACAATGTGGAAATTTTCCTAAGGGTTCTGTGGCCTATCGAAGATATGTACAGACGTCTCAGTACCGATCCGCAAGACTCTACTAAACCTGCTCATGACTGGTGAGACCTATTCAACCTAGGGATCTGATACCAACTTCTCACGACCCATTTCCCGAGTTGTGATGGCGCCTGTCGTGGAACCAGGCCAGCCACCCTTTTTACTCCTAAACTAGGTCCAATTACAAGTGAAATACCATTATTAATAAGTCTGAAAATAATAACAATTAGAAATCTGAGGTTGGAACTATTTGTGAAAAACAAAACTCAAATCCTACAAATCCCGGATCCGGTGTCACACAGTCATGAGCTGCTAATACGTAATATAAATGAACTAGGAATGACCAACATAGTCTGAAAAGTAAACAATGACAGGTAGAATAGGAAAAAGATGACGAGATCACGGTCACCAGCTGCTACCTCGATAACTCTGATGGAAACTATCAGCTACTCAATGACCAGAGCCTTGTCCTGATGTACCTGGATCTGCACACAAGTTGCAGGGGGTAACGTGAGTACACCAACTCAGTAGTAACGAAACCAAACTATGGGTTGAGAGGTAGTGACGGACCAAACCTCCGGTAGTTATGAATATCAGTGTATAAACTTGAGCATGATAGTAATATAACGGATAAAATAATAAAATTCAATTATATATGTACAACCTACATGCCAGTATATGATCATCAGTAACAGAAATAGAAGGTACAGGTAACCCAAATTCTCAGTAGGTCGTCCACTCAGTACTAGAATTGGCTTTTAGGCCCAAGGAAAATCCATCCCGGATTATAGATAAACACAAGTGACGCAGTCACCTAGTATTGAGGGAAAAGGCCAATCCATCCCCACGGAGAAGATCCATCTCCGAAACATATCACTCGGACAAGATCCATGTCCAGGGAAGATCCATCCCTCAATATTCGTGCGCTCACTGGGGGTGTAAAGACTCTGGAGGGGCTCCTATAAGCCCAAGCGCCATAACAAGCCAACGAAGGCATGATTGAAGGATCGCTGCGGTGTGCAGTCCGACCTCATAACTGTCTCAAAACCAGGCTCTAGGCCTCACTCAGTCAATACTTTCCAGTCTCACTCACAATGCCCTCAAATATATATAAATCATCCCAAAGTAGTGATAATATAGAAATAAACTAACAATTTCTGAGACTGAGGCATGGAACATATACTATAACAGGACTGAATGCATAATAGTGAATAACCACAGATAGAGACAACAACAATTGACCAACCCGATCGGAACACATTTGGCGTGAAGCCTTAGCATTTATATCTAACATGATTTCTTGTATGTTCAAAGTGATTTCAACCTTCACAGTACAAGTATCGGCATGAAATGACCGTTAGGCAGTGCCATGGGGTGAGCCAGGCCATAAAAATTCGGTGTACGGCCACATTCCCTTCACTTGGAAAGTGTGTCACCTTAATTAACATCAAATATCAGATAATTTGGGGTTTTGAACCCTCAGTTCCAAGTTTAGAAGCGTTACTTACCTCAAAACCGGCTACAATACTACTCTGCAGTGCCCTTGCCTCTAAATTCGGCCTCCGAGTGCTCCAAATCTACCAACAATCCGAGTTATATCATTATAATATGCCAAGGAATGGAACCCAATCAAAATTTATCAAAAATACCCAAAAAGCCCAAAATTGGTCAAAACCCGACCCCCGGGCCCACGTCTCGGAATTCGATAACATTTACAAAACTAGAATCATTGTCCTTCCCCGAGTATACCCATATCAAATTTATCAAAATTCGACCTCAAATGCTCATTCAAATCATCAAAAGAATTTCCAAACTTTTCTTCCTTTTTTCCCTAATTTCCACTTTGATTCCTCAATTTACATGGTAAAAATCAATACTAATTCGTGAAATTAGACTAAAAGTGATTGAAGAACACTTACCACAAGATTCCCACTGAAAATCTCTCCAAAAACCTCATTCTCCCGAGCTCTCTAATGGTGTTTTGAAATATGGCTAAAAACTCTCGTTTTTTTGGACTTAATCTTTTCCGCCCAGTGATTTCTTCTATGCGATCGCAGACATCCAGTCGCGATCGCGGAGAACAACTCTGCAGCCTCAATTATTTACCTTACGCGATCGCGATACACCTCGACCTAAACTCACGCGATCGCGAACCATCCCATGCGATCGCGAAGAGCAACTGGACCCCTTCCTCACGCGCCCTTCAACCTTACGCGATCGCAGACTCCTCCACGTGATCGCACTGCACAATCTGCTCAACTCACGCGATCACGACCTCCCTCACGCGACCGCGATGAACAAAACTCTTCCCTTCTCATCTAGACCTATGCGATTGCAAACTTCCTCCCGCGATCGCGTAGAAGGAAACTAGAAACTTCACACCAGCAAAATCTGCCAAGTTTTCAAGCCAAAAGTTGGTCTGTAACCACCTGAAACATACCTGAGGCCCTCGGGACCTCAACCAAATATACCAACACATCCTAAATGATCATTCAAACTTAGTCGAGCCTTCGAAACATCAAAAACAACATCAAAACTCCAAAAACCCATCGAATTCAAGCCTATGAACTTCCAAATTTCTAAATTCTACCAACGATGCCGAAACTACCCAAAACAACTCCGATTGACCTGAAATTTTGCCGACAAATCCAAAATGACATAACGAACCTGTTCCGACCCCGATAGCCTATTTTTCACTGCCGACCGGAAATCGCCAAAAACTAACTTTCAACAATTCAAGCCTAATTCTACACCAGCCATCTTAAAATTATTCCGGATGCACTTCTAAGTCCCAAATCACCTAACGAATCTATCTGAGCCATAAAATCCGCATTCTGAGGTCGTTTACCAATAGGTCAACTCTCAGTTGACTTTCCCAACTCTAAAGCTACTTTTAGAGACTAAGTGTCTCAATTCCTTCTATAACCCCTTCGAACCCGAGCTAACCAACTCTAACACCTCTTGAACAGTATAACCCAGCTATGACAAAGCAGAAACAGCGAAAAAATAAAATTTCTACGGAACGACCGGCCGGGTCGTTACAGTAACCTTCCTGAAAGCTTTTTAAAAAATACTTTTGAGAAAATACACTTAGAAACGTTTTTATAACTTGGTTGTTGTTCAAAATTATTTTTAAAATTAATTAGTCAAAACACAAACTATTTCTCGCCACTTTTTTTAAAAGAATTTTCAAACTAAAGTGATTTTTAAAAATTTGGCGAAACACGCTATTACTTGTAAGTAATCATCACCGAATGGCATTTGCATTTGACTCAAAAGAAGAAACTGCATGTGCACTTGTTTTTCACAAGAGGTTGTTTATTTAAACCCAACACATATACTCATTTTTCCTGTTTCTTTCTCTCCAATTTCTTCATGAATTTTGTTTTATTATTGAAGGAGTCAAGTTTAAAAATAGCTAAGCTTCAATGGTCAGTAAAAGATGCTGAAATGAACGCCTTAATGGGCCCTCCTTTTAGGTTCGAAAAGTCTGCTTTGATGGGAAAGAGTTCGGCTTCCAATATTCCACAAACAAGAAAGAGGTCTTTTTGAAATAATGAGATTTTTCCCTATTTGAAATATTATGTAGGCATTTGGACATAAGAATTGTTAGATTCGAAAAAATGGTGAAATTTTTTTCAAAGTTAAATGGTATTAAAATTTGGTGTTATTTTGGACATATGTTTTAGTTCGGGTTGTTTTGGAAGTTTTGTGAGTGATTTGAGTGAAAATTTTAAAATACAGCTTTTTGCATATTTTTAAATCGAAAATTTCCAAAATGCATCTTCAAGTGAAACAAACGCTCATTTAAAAAAAAAAGTAAATTATTTTTTAAAAAGTCTTCCATCAAATTTTATGTCCAAACGACCACATTGTGAGCTTTTAACCCCAATTTAATCTTATTTTTTTGTTTCGTTCGCTGTTTTCCATATTTCCATTTTGGGTTATAAGGTTCATCTCTGCAGGGGCGAAACTAGAGTGATGAGCATGAGTTTGGGCAAATCGTTTTTACCTAGGAAGTATAGTTGTATTAAAAGATTAATTAAATATATATATAGATATTTAATTGCAGACCTGATACTTAACAAAAACAAGTTGTAAGTTGGATTGCAAATTCAATACCCATAAGTTTTAATCGTGACTCCCTGTTTGTTCATCAGTTGGTTCTCCACACATTTAATATATCGTTGCTATTATTGTTGTGATCATCTAATTGTTAGGTCAAAAGAGGTCAGTAGAACTTACTTTTGACCAGCTAAAATTTACTCTTAATATCCTATAGTAACCTATGTTTTCAGATAATTAAAAAAAAGGAATAAAACTGTACTGTTTGTAAAGTCTAATTAAAAGAGAACAGAAGGTAAGCTGTCAATTTTAAAAGATTTGATAAGAAGGTGGATCAGAAATTGGAGCATGTGGTTCCTAAATTGTCTTGATAACAGATTTTAATTATTATTGTTTCAAGCAAAATAAAGCAGTAGAGTTGCGATAAGTAGACGGTCAATATAAAACCAATTAAATTATGATGAATTCTTGCAATACAACACACAATTGAAGGTGCTCACCTAAGCACAAGTTATGCATACAAAAAAAAAGAGCGACATGAACATTGAAAATTCATAATAACGATCTTAACTTGCTTGCGAATAAATTGTTGTTATTGTTATTATATTGTTGTGGTATATTTAGTAGCTTAATTAAATCTATACTTCTCCACATGTATCTGATAATTAACATCACGTGGCGATATTAATTTCTTTTTCAACTAAAATATATTCAGAGACATGTTCAAGTCATGAAAATAATATATCTCGTAATATTATAGGATAAAACTGTATACAAGTAATAATTTCAAGGTAATCTAGCGTTTTCTTGAACTACACGGCATATAGTAGCACATCAGCTTAGTACACTAAGGCCCCATTTGTTTGCACTTAACGAGAGTGTGAATCTGAATGATGCAGACATAAGCCCATTAAGGGCATTTTTCTTTTTTTTTTTTTTTTTTTTTTTGTCTACCCTGGGTTNCAGACCTTAAACCTAGTCTTAATAGCGTCCAGACCCTTTAAAACACGCTTTTATATTTCCCAAAAGTTCACGCTTCTTTATTTTTTTTCACGCCTCTCTTTCCTTCTCTCTCTCCAACAATTAGTCGCTATTCAAATCCTTTCTTCCTGAAGATTTCAAAACTTTTACAAGTATTTCATTTATTAATTTGTCATATTCATTATATTTTTGGTGACGACTTGTTTTTATAAAGAACTATGTGAAATTTTGTTATCCAAATTTGATTTATTAAAGTGCTAAGGAACTTCATAAATATCTATATATTGTGAATTAGGTGGTGTATTAGAATTGCAAGATAGACTCTCTTTGATGAATAATATTTTAATTGTTGGAAATATAGAATTCCATGTGTATATCTGGAATAATTCCATGTGGTGGACAACATAGATATTAGATAGTAGAAGGGAGGGAATTTGCTTTAGTTAAGCTTATGATAGATAACTCAACTTGTCTATTTAAGGATAAAGACTTCACAAGGATGGGAGCTTTATTCATGATCCTTGTGTTCGCTTCATCTAGTGTGCTATACTTCACAAAATAGCATTATATTCTACAGTGTAAATAGATTATTCATTTTTATTCTGTTTAGGGAAAAATATTCACTTTTATCTGACGTCTCTTGTAAAAAAATCATATTATAAATTTTTTCCTTGACAAGTTATGTTCCTCTTGCGTGCTTGGTGAAGTCGTGCTTATGGAGTACTGAAAGCAAGATTCCCGATATTGGACAAAATGCCTCCATATATTATTGATATTCAAGAGATGTTGTTATTGCGTGTTTTGCAGTTAATAATTTTATCATAAAAGAGCGCATCAATGATGATTTGTTTAATCAGTTTGATTTGCCTCAAATAGTATTTGACGAACAACAACAACAAGAAGCAGTATGGGATGAAACTAATGGACCTAGCTGGACAGTTGAAGATTCTCAGATAATGAATGACATGCTCAAACTAATACAACGAAGAGGAAATACTTGAGAGTTTTGTGTTTTAGTAATTTGAAATTATCTTTCGGTGTTTGAATGTTAAAACTTGATCTGATTATCAATTAGTTATTCAAATACTCTAATATTTGGGCATTTAAGTTAGAACTAGTTTTGAGTTTATTATTAATTTGTTGGATAAGTTTTAATCACATTTTTCTGAATTTTATATTTGTTATGTTTAAAATAGAAAAATTATACATATTCAGATGTTGAAAAGCAAACAGTCTTAATCATTTAGTGTTCATATCTATATATCATATTTTAATATTCAGACGTGCATTCAGATTCAAACGTCTTAATCTTAATAAAAACAAATGAGGCCTAAGCTGCTTCTTTCTTTTGGGGGCAATAATCTTAATGGACGTTACTACAAGAATTGATGAATAATTAATTGGTATAATCGTTAGTTCACATTATAAAAATGTAAGGTTACGTTCTAGATTAATCAGATGCCGATAAAATTCTTGATGACTTGAGAAAGTTACAAAATAATTGCTCAGAAATATAAATTAACGAGTAAAACAGAGTATAATATGTAAGAAAAGAAGAAAATGGATTTTTTACACGCTTGATCCTTTTTTAATTATTATTTAAAAAAATAACACCATTTATTGTTTATTCCATAAAGAGCACTTTTATTTTCATTAATAGCATATTATAAAAATTAAGGTCAACATCTAATAAGTTAACTGACTCACTAATCACGGAAAGTACTTTTTTTTTGTTTATCTCCATTCTCCCTTTACAACATTCATCTTCTTCACTCCATTTTTTGAAAATCCGATGCATGTCTGAATGTCACCTAAATCAAGATGTATTGATTTATATATCTTTTATACTTTGTATATCAAGTATCACTTTAATTCAAAATGTATTTTATGTATATAATTTTTGTATATTTATTTGTGAAGTGCCATCTTATTTTAAAAAGTATTTTTAATGTATATTTTAAATATATTTTATATGTCAAGTGCCATTTTAATTCAGAATATATATATATATATATATTATATACCATCTTAATTAGATTTAAGATATATATTTTTATGTATATTTCACATGTCTAAGTATCTTAATTGAAGATGTATTTTTTATGTATATATTTTATATATTTTATATGTGTTAATTCAAAGTATATTGTTATATATACTTATTGTATATATTAACGTATATTATTATCGAAGTAAGAGCTTTATGTTAAGAAAGGAAGAAAGAAGTAAGAGAAAAACTAAAGAAAGATAATTGAAAACAAAACGAATGGAACAAATTTAAAAAATATATTGGCTTCGGCAGAATACAAAATTAAGAAGTCGAAGAAAAATAAGGAAGACTAATAGATAAAGAGAAAAAAAAAAGACATGATTTTTTTACCAATAATTATTAATTTTTCATTCAAATTGCTTATGTTTAGGGATTAATAATTAATATTCCTATTTTAATGGAACTGTGTGCTACAAATATAAATATTTTTCTATCATATCTGTAATATTAAATTTCATGCTAAGGATTTATTATATTTCTTTTAAAATATGACAATTATGTAAAATTCCCGAAGAAAATAGACAAATAATGATGTGTTGGGAGACATTCTAATTAATCTCGAGATAATCGTAGAAAACATGATTACAAGAGCGTAGAACCATGACTACTTTCACATGCAAAAAGGATATATTATGGGGACATCAATGATAATTAATTTATTGCTTTGAAAAACATTAGCAGTCATCATATCATTAGTAAAAGGAATATAACTATGGTACTTAATTATTAGCAGAAGATAGAGAGTGTTGGAGGTAAATACTTCATGAGTAAAGGTGCCCCACCTTTAATATAATGAAATCATGGCTGCTTAATTAGCTTTGATGTAATCTTTATATGCCCACCTGCGGACGAGGTAACGCAGTGAAAACCATAATTCAGGTTTTTGCACATGTATGGATTTTGACAAAGTAGGGATCTTTACTCAAATAGCCGATCAATTTTACTATTTTCCCTTTTTGAAGAGTTAGTCTGAATAGTTGCCCACTTAATTTTTTAAATTAAAAATAATTGGTGATATAATATATATATATATATATATATATATATATATATATATATAATATACGTATAACTGTATATAATTAATGAATAATCTATATATACCAGCTAGAAAATATAAACGGCGAATCTGACCGGCTATTTGTATAATAATCTCTTACCTTTTCAGCTGGTTTATATAATGATTATACACACATAATATATAAAATATACATATAATATATATTCGCTAGATATTTTTAGTTTAAGTAATCAAATATGTTGCGATTTAGGTTAATTCTACAAATTTTCTATATGTATCGATTAAATTCAGGTGTGCTGCCACTAAGGCCCAGATCCAATGTTTAATTTAGCAACGATGATCTCAAAGCTGCCATAAAGCATTCTACTATCATGATCAATGTATACTCCGTCCATTTCAATTTAGATAACATATTTTGCTTATTGAAAGTTAACTATGTAAAGTTTGACCAATATTTTAGAAATATATTTTTATCATATTGACACGGAAAAAAATGCAACTAATAGTACTTTCCATATAATTTTTGAATACCCAAATTTAATTTTATAATATTTTGGAATGAACTAATTCAATTTAGCTTCAAAATTTAATCAAGTTATTATTAGCAAAATGTGTAATCTAAATTAAATAATAGCCCATTTGGCCAAGCTTCTCCAAAGGCCAAAAGTGTTTTTTTCCCCAAAAGTACTTTTTTTTTCTTAAGGTGTTTGGCACTTTGGCCAAACTTTTTTAGGGGGAAAAAATACTTTTGGGAAGAAGCAGGAACAATTTATAAAAAGCAGAAAAAAGTAGTCTCTTCCCAAAAGCAGAAGTAGAAGCAGTTTTGACTTTTCTTGTTACCAAAAATACCCTTAACAAAATATAGTATATACCAAAATAACCGTTAAATCTAATACTTAGGATATTAATGTATAAATTTTATTATATTTTTAGGATAGTTTTCTAATATATAGTGACTTAAGGGGTGAATAATTTTATATTTATGAATAATTTTTAATATATTTGAATAATATTAAAAGAAGTAAAGTATTTTTTTAATTTTATTTTCATATATTACTTAAATAAAATAAAAATATTTAATTATTGCATGTAATGATAAATTTTTGAGATTATTTATTTATTTATAATATTAACTATTAAGTAAATTTATTCATGTCCTTATTCATAGTTTGATACTTAAAAACACTTTTTGAAAAGCTTGACAAACACAAATTATTGTTCAAAAGTGTTTTTTAAAGTAATTAGTCAAACACAAATTGCTTTTCTCCAAAAGTATTTTTTCCAAAAGCACTTCTCAAAATAAACAGATTATAAGAAGGAGTGGGCATTAAATACATTTGAGGAATTTACATAGAATACAACTCTTTAAAAACTTATTTATATTTTCTACAGCTACTTTAATAAAATTACTTTTAGTACAACTTATTTTAAAATCATACTTTTTTAATTAAATTATATACAACCTTTTAATTCCTAAAATCTCTCCTTAGATATTCTCTCTCACTTAAAAGCTGATCATCTCTCTCCTGGATTGTTATCGACCCAATAAGCTAATTATCAAATTAAAGTGGATTTTTGTCATTATTGTCTTGTTTAGATAATAAGATTAAAAACTTGATAACAACTAAGGTTTCATTGAATTGTCAAACCATGGATAAAAATCAAAGACAGAAATATTATTAGAATATACAAATTCTTTTTAGAAGCCTCAATTCCTTCACAGACAATCAAAAGCCGCAATCTCTTTTTGGAAGATTTTTGCATGTTTTGTTGTTATGGTTATATTATTCACATATACCGTAAGAAACTTTGAATTTTTTGGATTGTATTTCCGCAATTGTCTGCCATCGACACTTTTTTGGCCTTCCTGGCTGAACTTGACCAACTGGTGGTAGTACGACTTCTTCTAATATTTCTCTAGGAATCCAATTGCTTTCGTTGGGTATAGGAAATACCTCTTGTTCATAGGTTTTTACCATGTAATTAATACTAAAGTATATTGGGCAATATTCATACGCACTCATTCCTTCCTTTGTCATAACCGCCAACACATGTGGGCACGACATTTCATCCTTCTGAAATCTACGGCATGCGCGTGTTCTTTCGTTCATATTCACCACATATCACGTACAATCATTCAATATTGTATATAATAAATAGCTTGACGGCTTCACATGTAATACTTTAAAATTATGGTTGTACAAAATATATATATATATATATATATATGGAACATTTTTTTAGTTATATATATAGAGATTTTTACATTCCTATGCCACATAGAAAACCTTATTACCCTCAATATTTAAGATTTGACTTAATTACACTTAGTATACCAAATTATCGATTTTATACCATAATTAATTTAGGGTATAATTAATGGGCAGTTTTTTACTCCTTAATTAAAGTTGTCCATATATCCCACGTTTATCTCTCCCCATAATTCGTAACCAGCCGTTTTCTCCTCCCCTTTCTTCCATACGGCAAGAGCAGCTGGGTGGAATTTTGAGGAGACAACAAACAAGGATGGCAGCTCATCTACAATTTTCTGCAATATGTCTTCTTCTTCTTCTTCTTCGAGATTCAATCTGAAATTCAGTCAAAACCAAGTCTAATCTTCACCAAAACCTCTCAAAATTGAGATATAAACTCCAAACCATATTCTCGATTATTTTCAACAACACCCAATCCGAACAAATAATGATTTTTGAAAACCCAAATTT